>JACCPG010011045.1:0-11334 GCA_016069955.1 Drepana arcuata | reverse complement strand
GTATTTATCTATCTATATATGTATAGTGCATATAGTCAAGGGTGGTTGTACTGAAATTGTGCATAAACTTTAAATTAAATTAAATTAAATTAATAGTCCTACCTTTAATGGAAATTTCACAAGATTATCACACGACATTTACACACAAATCAAAAGCCCTGATGGCTAAGTGGTTCAAGTAGTCTGCAACACAAACATTGCGAGTTCGAACCGCGATTGTAGGTGCTATTAGTTTTTATGAACTCAAGTAAGTTGTTCTTCACCTACAGTGAGTAGTAACTACGCGAGCTTTACGGCGAAGAAGGAAAACATGGAGAATGAAAAGATGGATAAGACCCTTAAAGACGTGTGTATATTCGTGCTTGAGAAAAAGCGATGCGATTCGCCATCTGTCACGTTGGCACCTAAAATATTTCTGAGCGAAAATTACGTGCCTGGATTCTCTTCGGAACAATAACATATTGAACCTAAGATGTGGGTTGAATTCCCACCCAGGACCACAGTACAGTAATTTGTGATTTCGTGAATACTAGCGTAGACCAATTTCAGACTAAGTATTTATTACTCGGACTCGCCATCTGTCACGTTGGCACCTAATGTACCTCTGGCGGAAAGTGGGTGGGTGGGTATTACCTATACACCTCTGCCTACCCCTTCGGGGAACCTTGTGGGAAGGCGTGAGGATATATTATTATTATTATTTATTACTACGATTCTTATTTCCTTATAGAAGGATGAATACCGGTTGCGAAAACTTATGTGTAATGAGCCAATCACAATCCTGAAGCACATCTATCTACGTTAATTGATGGTTCCCTTATTGGCTTCCTATTAGCCCCGACGACTGCGAGTGAAGCTGGGTAATTACTTACTGGCTATACAAACATACATACATTATAAGTTATATTATGAAGAGGAAAGATTTGTATGTAAGTATGTTTGTAAGGAATTGGCTCAAAAAGTAAAATTCTTTCACCATTTGAATGCTACATTATCACTGATAAATATAGGCTATTTTAATAGCAAGAAAAAAGTCTAGTGGAGCCGTGGTGGCCGAGTGGTTCGAGCAGTTGTCTGCGACGCAAAGTTCGAATCCCGACTATACCAATGAGTTTTTCTGAACTTAAGTGCAGTGATTAGTCACACCACGAGCTTTACGGTGAAGGAAAACATCGAGAGGAAACCTGCATACGTCTGAGAAGAAATTCAAAAGACGTATGTAATAGTCGTGCTTGAGTAACGGCGATGGACTCACCATCTGTCACGTTGGCACCTAATATACCTCTGGCGGAATGTGGGTGTGTGGGTATTACCTATACACCTCTGCCTACCCCTTCGGGGACCCTTATGGGAAGGCGTGTGAGGATATATTATATATTATAGAAAAAAGTCTATATATGAATCCCTTTTGATACCTGAAGCTCTTCCTGTTTTCCTTAAGCGAAAAGCTGTGATAAATATTAGTACTCAAGTTCGTTTAAGCTCATTCGGCGTTAAGATTATGATTAGTACATTACTTGTGCCTTCTGTATTAGTATTTATTTAACTTATGTGCGTTTCCTATTAGATGAATGTGAAGATGCTTGATACCAATGTACATGTTTGATGTATTTACCTGAAACAAATAATAATATTGTTAATTAAATGCACATAAATCGGTCGCACGCTCAAGGACGAGAACGTCGACTCAAGAGTACTCGAAACCGACGAACATGTATGAAGAGACTAATGAATGTGGACGTAGCGAAAGAGGTATGTAAGTCTATAGAGAACTGGCGCTCTATACTCTCTGCCTACCTCGCTAGGGACTCAGCATGATGATATGTATGTAATAATGCATTTATCACACCAGTTGGAAACATACATACGTTTGAGAAGAACAGATGTGCTAGATAAACGGCGATGGACTCGTCTTCAGTCACTTTAGAACATAAATATATTTCTGACTAAAAGAAGTGTTCCTAGACTTCTGCCTACCCTTCAGGGATCCTTTGTGGGAAGGCATGAAGATATCAATAATATATTGACGAATGCAAGGCGAAGCACAACCATCGTATCCGCCGATATATTGCGAAAGTTTACACATTTTTTTTAACCTACAAGTGGGTGCAAAAATAACTGGTCGACTTACAGTTGCGGAATGCAAGTTTCGTTTAGCGGGAACGTGCTAACAGCGATGTTTTGCGTCGCGTTAATTTGAGTATGCACTTTTGCACGTAAGTGTACATACTTTTATACGGAAGTGTGCATACTTTTAAGCGGATGTGTACGGGTGAATTCCGTTGGTAAAGTTAAACAAACTCTTGAACGTTTGTTAACGAAAGTTGAACGGTTCTTCAAGTAAAAATTGGCCACGATGCGGCAAGAGTTAGTCTTATAATTGTAGTTAGTTTTTAATATCAAATTTTATAGAAGAATAGAACGATCTTGTAGTCCCGCATCAAAAGATACGTTTTACTGGCACGAGCATAAGTTTGATTCCAGAGAAAGATATTTACGCAGGATATACAATTTTACGCTTGCAAAACCGCAAGACGTAGCTAGAATTGAATGAGTGTAAGTCAATAAATGTAGAAAAAAATCATTAAATATTTACAGCAAAAAAATGTATATGTCAAAGAAAAAACCCTTACTAATGGTTTAAGTTGACGCTTAATGACGCCTACTTAACTCACATATCCAAGGAAATTAATTGCATCGTTCGTATCTCGCACTTGGCACATGCTCATTAAAGTTCAATTTAACTTGACACCAAACAATTTTAAAAATCTCCACCGCACATTAAAATTTCAGCGTTATATTCAAGAGTTAAGGTATATTTTCCAGTGCATGATTAATATGGGGGAAAAAGTATGAAATAGGGTTAAGTGTGCTCCAGCCACAGGTGCTGGCGAGGCCTTTAACATTCCCGTATGTTGCCAGTGAGTAAAATACGTGGGAAACTCGCTTGGAGAGTTGGTGACATTAATTTGGAAAATGTGATATTCAATAATATTTATTATTAATGAGGATGACTGAAGGAACAGATATACATTGCAAAAGTATCAAAAGAGACAGAAGAGTCCTACCATACCAGATAAAATTGATCAACCACTCAATATGAGAAGTTCAATAGAACTCGGAGCCGGCATGTATGAAGAGACTGATGAATTTGCATTATGCGAAAGAGTTTAAGATTAGAACGCACTGAATATCTTTCTGTCTACCCCGTGAGGGACTCATCATGATGATATATGGGTTTCCTTTTCTACAATAATGATTTCTCAAAATACTATAATACAATATGAAGTTAATACGACAATGACTCCTATCGATGCAGTATAATTGAATAAGTCATAACAATGAGCGTGGTGACAAACTGATTCGAGTAGTCGCCTGAAACGCAAAGATTGCAAGATCGAATCTCGAAAGTATCGAAGAATTTCTTTTCTGACGTAAAGTGAAAATCACACGAGCTTTACGGTGAAGCAAACTATCTGCATACGATTGAAAATCTATTCAAAGATAAACGACGATAGAGTTGCCATCTTTCAAGTTAGCACCTAAATATATTTCCGGCAAAAAGATGCGTGTACACACCTCTGACATAAATCACAATAAACTAACGTTATTTGAATAAAAAAAATACATTCGAGGTTAACTAGTATAAGCTTAAAAATTCGTTTGAAATTTTGAATCGAACATACATACATATATACCAACATTCATTAATTCACAAGTAAATAAAAGTTAGTAATAGTGTTCTTACAACACTAATCATATATGTTGTCTACACATAGCGGGTAATTAATTAGTTGTTGATAAGTAAGTACAAAGAACCCTGTGTGTGCATTTGTGACGCAATATGCATGAAGGTCGCATTGTCAGGTTACGTCATGAACCTGGATCACTGACGAGATCTACAAGATGTGTTTTTCTGACATTCATTACAGTGATGAGACACACCATTCAAGGAAATCATCATGAGGTTCTGCATACATTTGAGTATTCATTCAAAGACGTTCATATAGACGTGCTTGAGAAGCGGCGTGAAGAATTAAGAGTGGCAGGGCATAACGGGTCTCCCGTTCGAATTTGGAGCTGCCCGACTGTGGCAGGACCTCCACCTTAGGAAGTCCGTAGCCAAATAACGAAATTATTTGTGTTGTGTTCCTATGCGGTGAATAAAGTTTCCAGTAATGAGCGAGAAGTGATACTTCGGTATTGTAAGCGTAGGCTGCGGTAATCGTTTTCTATCGGGTGGGCCGTATGCTTGTTTGCCACTCTTGTTGTATAAAAAAAAGAAAGCGTCGATGGACTCTCCATTTGTCACATTGGCACGGGTGTTACACCTTTGCATACCCCTCCGGGGACCTTGGTTGAGGCATGAATATGAGTTGTCAGAATTGGCCACCGAGTCTGCGTGGTCACATCTCAGAAATACTGTGTCAAACCACAATAAAGGTTGCTGATCAACTAATTTATAATCAACTCAAGAAAACCGCAAAAAATACATGCATTGCATGAAGAGCGGAGCCCAATCAAGCGATTTATGTATGTACATGCATGTACCTATGTTCATACTTACATACATCGCGTGCCGATATCTCGTCCACCGCTGTCGCCGCTACGTTCCGCTTCGTTATAAATGTTATGAGTTCAAGGCGAATATATGGAACGCATCTTTTAAACGAGATAGATATATAGAATACCCTTTATTACGAGTGAGATAGCTATATTTGTGGACGGTAAACACTTTATGAAAGTCTTTAATTATAGACACTTGTTTAGTCGACTTTAGATAGTGGAGACAAGGTTTGGTTTATGGATAACTATAATGGATGCCACGTGGATATTGGGTCATTGGATGTCATGGCTTGGTGTATTAGGCACTTTATCGTCAGCGAAAGTCTGCGAATTCGGTCTACTTTTTCAGACACGATTGTTTGTATCACACGCTGAGTCTAATTATTATGTACTAAGATGGTTTTTTGTGCGTTCTAGTGTGGTTGGTTCAACAGTAATCATGATGCCAAGATATATGAAATGCAGTGTCGTGGAAGTCAGTAACGATGTACGTACAGATAGTGCCATCCATGAAGACCCACCAATTTCTAGTCGAGTGGGTCGAGGGATGCCAGGAGTACGACTCGAGTCTATTCATTGTAGTGTGCGTGTGCACTCATAGGTAATCAGTGTATACCGATAATACTCAAACATTAGTGGAGGGTTGCAGAGGAAGCATAGTGGGGCGTGTCTTCGTTGATGGCACTATATATACCTAATACGAAAGGTTAAGAAAATACAATTTCACGTATGACTTTGTGTTAAGACCGAGTCGCCTGTATACCACATACCAACAATAGGTATAACATTTGGTTGCCTCATTCAGAATGAAGCTACAAGATACATGTCACCACGGCATGTTCCTTTCGGAGTAGGCAAAGAGTGAAGCCCTAGTCCTGTCATCCACCTTCATCAGACTCTTCATACAAGCTCGCCGACTTTTAATACTCAACATTGTCATCGTTCACTGTTTGATCAACCATACAACATGAATACACTTCATAAAATAAAGAAGGAAAATAAATCTTCAAATGTAGACTTTAATTTTACGTTCATAAAGTCATAAAGTATTTGAATATTAGAAAAATGTAGAGTATATTTGCTATAAAGATTAGCACATGTTTGCAAGTAAGTAAAGTTTGTCGTAACGAAGTCACGACCATTTGTTATCACTCACATTGTTAGCTTAGCTGAGGTTATCAGGGAATCATGTGCCGAGAGCAGTTGATTATAAGTTAATTAAGGAAAATTTATAGGCCACCTAATACAACCAGACGACCGTCTGGTTTAGTGGCTAGAGCTCCTGACTGCGAAACTTGAGGTCGCGGGCTCGAATCCCGCTGAGGGCAGATATTTGTGTGATGAACACGAGTATTTGTACCCTAGTCTTGGATGTCCTATGTATTTATGTATATATCTATCTTTATAAGTAAATATATCGTTGTCTAGTTACCATAACACAAGCTTTGCTTACTTTGGGACTAGGTCGATTTGTGTGGAATTGTCCCAGGTATTTATTATTATTATAACAACGTGACAGCTTCTTTAAGAATATTTAAAGGAAGGAAATATAGGGAAGAGGAAGACCAAGATTATGCCGTAAAGGGAGGACAAAAAGTTTGCGCTGGACAGAAGAAATTGGGAGGAATTCCATTAGAGACGCCGAAAGGAGCCTACCTCTTAAATTTATGATGAAGTAAAATTTGTAACAGACGTTCTAGTTCATAATTGGAGTAGCTCAGAACACCTCATTTACAAAAGGCGGCCAACGGGATTGGTCTTATTTGTTTCTTGCCATAAGTGACTGGAAAACACTATAAGTGGATGTGTAGGTACTACCTACACAACTCTGCCTTCCCTCTTAGCGACCCTTGTATACTTAGCTGCGATATATAGCCTATAATCTTAAAACCTTAAAAAAAATATCAAATAAGAAGTTCCTGAGTTTTGCGCGTTCAAACAAACACACTGCCTTTTTATGACAAAATAAAAAAAAAATTTAGTCTTTGAGAATGTATGCTTTTTGAGATTTATATTCCTTAAAACTTCCGCAAGAAAAGCTAACGGTACAAAGTGTGAACGATCGGTCACGAAGGTTAATCACGCTCGTCAACAACGGTCTGATCTCAGGGGTCAACAAATGTGGAGACTGGGCTTGAAATAGCTGGATGACTGAAGCCATCTCGTTGAGAACTTTAGCTATGAATAGACAATATATGAATTGCGCGAGAAAAAACATTTTAGTTTGATGTGTCTCATCTGACTAAACTATGAGTAACCTGAAGAAATACCGTCAATTTGATGTATAGGATATTCGGATGACAGACGTACCTAAGAATTCTCACCGTATCTTGATGTGATTGAACTTTGAGTAACATGCAGAAATTTGGTCGATTTGATGTAAAGGATATTCGAATCACGAGACTTACAAAAGCAAACTATGGTCGTATCGTGCAAAAGCTTCTTAGAATTTTTAACATCAAATCTTGTTAGATTTGATGTTAAAAATATTCGAACATTATATAATAACTAGGGACTCGGCGTGATGATATGTATGTGTGTATGTATGTATATAAGAATTATAAGTACGAATAATGATCGTGCCCCGCCTAGAGGCACATCCCACACATTCCAGTTATAAAACCAAAATATTTGTCCCAGTTCAAACAAAACAAATACTTTTAAGAAGAAAACTCCGACATTAATCTCTCATCACGACAATAGGAAAGGATTACGTTGAGGGCAATGAGAAAGAATCAAAGCAAAAAAGATACAAGGGAATCTTCATAAAGAGAAAATATAGGGCCTTGCTAAGGGACCGTAAAGTTTGGAAGATTTCTTTACATAAAAGTTGTACAAATGCTAATAAGGCTTTAAAAGGATATTTGGGGACCAGAAATTTTCGCGTCGCTTTAGGGATTACTCTAAGCATAATTTCAGAAAAAGGTAAAGACGTTCCATTGAATTAGCTACCGGTGGCGAACTGTATTTTGCAAGTGAATAAACTTCAGTTTCTTAATGGAGATCTTTATGTTTTGAAAACTGCAGAAGTTTGTTTTGAGTTAAATAATAACGTCTATAAACTTTATTTATACATATAAAACAACGTCCCTGTCGGGGAGTATATTAATCAAAGCGAATAGTAAAACATACAAAAATATAGAAGATATACTTGACTTACGTAACTCTTCGGCCATATTCATCTTTCTCTTACAATCTAAATACATGTTCGCCGGTTTCTTGACGTTCTTGACTCGGTAATATAACTAATGACAGACTAGGGACAGACAATATTGGACCCGTGAACGTAATTAGTCGCTACTATTATTGCTAAGCTGGAAAGCAAATTGTTCTTACATACTTTCAGGCCAAGGGTTACCAAAATTATAATGGCAAAGTAATCGATGTAGTCAAGTTCTTTGAAATTCATCTTAAACGTATGTACACAAGAGAGGTAGGGCATAACGGGTTTCCCGTTCTAATTTGGAGCTGCCCGACTGGGGCAGGACCTCCACCTTATAGAAGTCCGTAGCCAAATAACAATTTTTTTTTGTGTTCTGTTACTACGTGGTGAATAAGATTTCCATAGAGATAATGAGCTCCTTCGGGAGGGGGGAGGATTGTTATATTGTTATGTTGGCAACCGAGGGATTAGACCTATTATGTTGCCAACACAGTATTACTCTCCGAACACAGAGTGGCAACGCGCAAGTGATACTTAGGTACCGTGAGCGTGAATAGGCTACGGTAACCGTTTCCCATCAGATGGGCCGTATGCTTAATTGCCACTCTAGTTTTATAAAAAAAATAGGTTTTCTTCTCGATGTGACCACCGTCGTCGATACCAGGGTGACAAATAATGTGCATTTATACCTAATTTACGCACGTGTGAAAACAGACAAGCCACTTAGTGTGGCTAAGTCACAATGGGCTAACTGCCCAAAAACTCAGGGCCGTAGAGTTAATGATGATATCGAGACAAAGCAGTCATTAGCTCGTGTGGTGTTGCGAAACACACATGATTAAGGTCACCAGATTTGATGGATATAAGGCTTTTGGGCCTGCGATTAGTTTTTTGACACCTTTAGTCGTCTAGATTGTAACTGGAATCTACAAGAATTATTAATGACATACGTACATTACGAGAACTGTGGTGGCAGTGTTTGTGTAGTCGTGCAACGTAAATATTGGAAGTTCAAACCCCGAATGCACCAACGAGTTTTTTCTGAGCTAAGTATAGTAATTAATCACACTAAAAGCGGTTCGGTGAAAGACAACGTCGAGGGGCAACCTGCATACGTTTAACAAGAATATTTATATTTCTCTTTACCGTAGATCGGAGTGTGAATGGCAAACTTAAGTACTTAAATCGATATAATTAACATTTATACTAGTAGCGATATCTGTTGATATGTTTGTATACTCTGTATAGTTAAATTGTCTGTGGCAACACAGAATAAAGTTCTCTTTGAACTATTACAACCGGCTAGTTTTATCTTCAAAAGAAGTTAGTTCAAAGTTAGTTAGAAATGTTCTATCCTTTGATTAGAACATTTCTTAGGAATGAGTGCTGTTAATGCTAACTTCTTACATACATATCATCACGCCAAGTCCCTAACGGGGTAGGCAGAGAGTACAGAGCGCCAGTTCTCTCTAGACTTACACTCTTCTAGACTTACCTCTTTCGCTTCGTCCACATTCATCAGTCTCTTCATACATGCTCGTCGGTTTCGAGTACTCTTAACGTTCCCGTCCTTGAGAGTCCGATCTATTTGATCCAGGTAGTTGGAACGTGGCCTTCCTCTGCCTCTTCTTGCACACACTTTTGCTTTGTATATCTGTTAACTTTTATCTAAAGACAAATCAGCGTACTTCCAAGCTCACGGGCAATACATCCAATTTAGGAGAATCCCAAATGGCTTGGGCCATGCCACTTAGTATTCCCAAACGGTGTGTTTAGTTGTGATAAATCCAGGCGTATAGGCGACTTGATTGATATTTCGTGCACACCTTTTAGTGCCAATGTACGGGAGAAAGCGGGTTTTTATTTAACAAGTGAGTATTCGAACTAGCTTGGCTTGTTGTGATAGCTATTTATTACATTAGATAGGTATTTCAATAAAATATAGTCTGAGGTTAAGTACAGTGATCAGTCACACCACGAGCTTTATGGTGAAGAAAATATTGTATGAAAAACTACGTGCGTTTGAGAAGAAGACGTATGTATATTCGTGCTTGAGAGAAAGTACCTACAATATATATGAGGGAAACTAGAATAAACCTGATTTCTACGAGTCGGAAGAACTCGCAGGACAACCAAGAATATTTCACAACAAATATATCTATATACAACAAATGAATAAAAAAAAATTGGTACGAGACGAGTAGAAACGTGAATATGAAAACAGGAGTGTTCCCTGACGTCGCGACAAATATAAACCGGGGTCGTTCAACTGCGTCTACTGGGTTTTGTATCATCTCCAACAGTTGATGGACACTGGATAATGAATGAACGAACATAAGATCAGTTTGTAAAGTAATCGAATGAAATAATAGTATTTACTATGGTGTGAATCTGTTTATTCCGTATACTGAGTCCCAAATCGTTATGTAAGCTGCAGGCAGAAATAAATTTTAATAGGTAATGCTTAGATTACCTATTAAAATTTATTTCTGAACATCACTATAAATTTAAGAGCTCTTGTCGGCGTTTCTGATGCAGACCCTTCCATTTCCTTCTGTCGCGCGTCGGCGCAACCTCTTTGACCTCCCTATACGTCATGAGAGTCACTTTATCTGACTAATGTATGTATCTTGGTCTTCCTCTTCCTCTCTTCCCCTTTACCTTTCCTTCTAAGATATGGAAATTATTATGTAGTATAAGGTGGCCTTTCATCTTTCCTCGTCTATTCAAAACTGTCTTACTTCTCTTAGTCTTCGTTTGTTCCCTTTTTTCAGCTGATTTTATCAATTTTTCAATTTTTTTAAAGTATTTCTTATATCCTGATAATGATTTGGCGATCTACTCTGTACGAGTATGTTCGTCATATGTGCAGTTTTGCTTAGAATTAGAGCCACGAGGACGCCAGTAGAGCGTGAAATCAGCTCCATTTGACAGTTCAATAGTCACGACCTACTTCTAGGAACCCCGTTGTTAGAACTACTTGGGAGTGTGCACTAAATTAATCCCACTAATCCTTACTAATATTATAAATGTGAATGTAAGTTTGTTTGTTACGCTTTCACGTAAAAACTACTTAGCCGATCTCATAAAACTTTGAACACATATTCTCGGAGGTATTAGAAGTGACATACATACATACATACATATCATCACGCCAAGTCCCTAACGGGGTAGGCTGAGAGTATAGAGCGCCAGTTCTCTCTAGACTCTAGAAGTGACATAGGATACTTTTTGTTGAAAAAAAGATTTTTTTTACGAAAGGTAAAAAAGCTGTCTACGCCGACGAAGTCGCGGGCACAGCTAGTAATATTATAAATGCGAATGTTTGTATGTTTGTCTCTCTTTCACGCGAAAACAACTAAACGGAATTGGACGAACTTTTCACAGGGAGATGATAATATTAGTAGGATAAGATCACCCGTGGTGGCCGAGTGGTTCGAGCAGTTGCCTGCGACACAAAGATCTAGTTTGAATCCCGACTATACCAATGAGTTTTTCTGAACTTAAGTACAGTGATTAGTCACACCACGAGCTTTACGGTGAAGGAAAACATCGTGAGGAAACCTGCATACGTCTGAGAAGAAATTCAAAGGCGTATGTATAGT
>JACCPG010011044.1:0-19788 GCA_016069955.1 Drepana arcuata | reverse complement strand
AGGAAGGATTAATCTTCGAAATTTATATTATTTTATATCAATGGCAGGCAGACTCGAGCGACACTCATAATTGTCGTTGTCAATACCTAGTTACTCACAATACCATTATATGAATCCAAGTGTAAGTTTACTTACATATATACATAGGTACTAGTAACGA
Organism: Drepana arcuata; assembly: GCA_016069955.1. NCBI lineage: Eukaryota > Metazoa > Arthropoda > Insecta > Lepidoptera > Drepanidae > Drepana > Drepana arcuata. Next base: position 19,628 of record JACCPG010011044.1, on the reverse strand, counting down.
CTTACTAGGAAGGATTATTATGTGTGTATGTTTGTAATTTCATCATTTGAAAGCTACATTCACCATGAGTGACTATATTTTATTTTATAAAGCCGTTCTTTTATAGAGCCGTGGTGGCCGCGTGGTTTGAGCAATTGCCTGCGACGCAAAGGTCGCAAGTTCGAATCCCGACTGTACCAATGAGTTTTTCTGAACTTAAGTACAGTGATTAGTCGCACCACGAGCTTTACGGTGAAGGAAAACATCGAGAGGAAACCTGCATACGTCTGAGAAGCAATTCAAAGGCGTATGTATAGTCGTGCTTGAGTAACGGTGATGGACTCGCCATCTGTCACGTTGGCACCTAATATTCCTCTGGCGGAAAGTGGGTGTGTGGGTTTTACCTATACACCTCTGCCTACCCCTTCGGGGACCCTTGTGGGAAGGCGTGAGGATATATTATATAATATTTATATTCTTTTATAAAAAAATCGTATCTCCACCCGTGCGAAGCCGGGCCGCTAGTAAAATTATAATCTATCTTTGCTTACTCACAGTAGCATTTAGGTACACTTTGTTCCCGAGATGATACTAAAAAATGTTGTATGTTGTTTTTTATCATAATTATCTTTTTCATTCGTTAGTGTCCTGTTTGAAAAACGATATTATATCGAATCCGCAATGAAGAGTATCCCAAAGCGACTTACGTGAACGAGTGTGATTGTAAAGATGAAGAAAGGCATGTTACGTTGGTTTGGAAACATAGAAAGGATGAGTGAAGAAAGATTGACGAAACAGATATACAAAGCAAAAGTGTGTGCAAGAAGAGGCAGAGGAAGACCACGTTCCAACAACCAGAATCAAATCGATCGGAGACTTAGAAAATCAGCTCGAAACCGGCCATTGTGTATGAAGAGAGTGAAAGAGGCATGCAAGTCTAGAGAGAACAGGCGCTCTATTCTCTCTGCCTACCCCGTTAGGGACTAGGCGTGATGATAGGTATGTATGTATGAACGAATGACTCATTAAACTTTAAAATCGCAACATTGTCCCAGAATAGGATCGTATCTTTGCCGGTGGTCTGTATCGGGAAGCAGCGCGATACATTTTGAAATGCTTTCGATTACATTAGATATAGCATGAATAACTAACTTACTATTCTGTGTTCATTGAATTATGCAATTACCTAGTACTGTGTAATCATTCAACATATTTTTTTTTAAACTATAGTCCGCAGCAAATTGATTCTGTAATGAAAAATTATTAATTGATTTTCCACTTCGTTGCACGGACTTCTTCAAACTCAGAAGATGGGGTGGTGTGTTCTTGCAATCATTAAGGTTATTAGAACTGATTAAAGAGGTGTTTTTCTGAAAATAGTGCGTCCCACAAAGTCAGCTAGTTTTTTATACTTTGTTTATAATGAGGAAGAAATTGGCGAAGAATTATTTCAATGTCTTTACATATCGACCTCTCAAAGGACCTTTACCATGACACCTAAATCTCCCAATAAAGGCGTATTAATTCCTTAACGCCTTCCCACAAGGGACTCCGAAGGGGAAGACAGGTGTAACCCGCCTGCTATTCGCCGTAGATATTATTTAGTCTAACGTGACAGATGGTGAGTCCTCGCGATGTTATCCTTCACCATAAAGCTCATGATCTGATTCCCTTTTGTACTTCAGAAAAGTTAATTATAGAATTTAAAGCTGTCGTTAAAAGTAAATTAATTCAAAAAGCTAAAACATCAGATTATTTGAATGATGGCCATGCATGGCAATGAATTGCTCCTCTTGTACAGAGTTTATATATGTAACTTTAATCTTTCCTACCCCTACGTAAAAGGAAACAAATGTTAAAAAAGAATACCAGGGTGTTTGTTTCGCCGTTTCTTCTGCTGGCAGGTTTTTGTTTCTTGGAAACGGTGGTAACTTTAGTTTATATTAAGTATGTCGTAATATCGTCGTTCAATAAGTGTTCCCTGTGGTTCTGACGTTGAATAAAATATTTTGATTTTGGAACAGACGGATTTCGATCTTGAAATATTTACATTGCGGGCGTCTACTCGTACTACTTACCAAAGCTTGTATTAACTTAATTTTAAGGGATGTAGATGCGCATATATACATGTCTCAATTACATGACTCAGTTCTCACAGGCCTCCGGTGCTGTGAGGTCACAGTGAAATTGGTTCAGATTGCACGACGGCTATAATTGGTTCGTTGGACAATTGTAAAGGTGGCGCCACTGAGAGAGACTGTACAGCTTGGATGTACAGTGGACTGCCGGTAATTTGGTCCCAATTTAATCCGACATGACTATTACTATACATAGAAAACCTATGTTCAGTACGACTTCCCACAGGGTCCTCGAAGGGGTAGACAGAGGTGTAGAGGTAGCACCAACACAACCACTTTCCACCAGATATATTAAGGTGCCCACGTGGCAGAAGGCGAGTCTATCGACGCTACTCAAGTACGACTATACATACGCATTTGAATTGCTTCTCAGACGCATGCCGGTTTCCTCTCGATGTTTTCCTTCACCGTAAAGCTCATTGTGTGACTAATCACTGTGCTTTAGTTTAGAGAAACTTATTGGAACAGTCGGGATTCAAACATGCGATCTTTGTGTCGCAGGCAATTACTCGAACCACTCGGCCACCACAGCTCCTTAAGTATTACCTAAAAAGTATATTCATATGATCTCAAGAATAAACAGCTCAGTGGTAATAATAGTTTTGGGGTCACCAACTTTTTAAAGAGGTCTCGCGCCGTCTAGTCGAGACCTCTCGTGACAGGCGGGCTGGAACATATCTCGCTCAGAGAATCAGCGTTGCTATCCAGCGTGGCAATGCTTCTAGTCTTCTTGGCACGTTGCCTCGGGATACCGATTTGGGACAAAAATGTTATCTGTAAGTAGTTAGTTTCAACTGTTCTTTGTAAATATTGTTATAATAAATAAGCTTTGTTAGAAAAAAAATCGTACTAACTATGGAAAGAAAACTAAACTTTTTGAAGAAGTGCAGCTGCTTAATAAACTACCAAACGATGATAGAGAGTGTGACAACATAGCCATGTACTAAACCTGAAGCACCATATATATGTATACACCGTAAGTAATCAGGTTAATATCTCATTTTAAATGAACAAATGTATGTTTTATGAGAATTAATTCTAAAAACTGACATAGCATTTATTTCTGTAAATTTACGCTGATGCATGATTGAATAAGTTTTAAGGTATCCTCACGCCTTCCCATAAGGGTCCTCGAAGGGGTAGGCAGAGGTGTATAGGTAATATCCACACACCCACTTTCCGCCAGAGGTATATTAGGTGCCAACGTGACAGATGGCGAGTCCATCGCCGTTACTCAAGCACGACTATACATACGCCTTTTTGAATTTCTTCTCAGACGTATGCAGGTTTCCTCTCGATGTTTTCCTTCACCGTAAAGCTCGTGGTGTTACTAATCACTGTACTTAAGTTTAGAAAAACTCATTGCTACAGTCGGGATTCGAACTTGCGACCTTTGCGTCGCAGGCAACTGCTCGAACCACTCGGCCACCACGGCTCCAGATTTTAAGGTATACTCTTTCACAATTACCGGATTTTAATTGGACTACTGTACTGGCTAGCATTGCATGGCATACATTTTTGTTACATACGTATATACTACGTATATACATACGTATTGGAATGAGACTGGTTACTTACATACCTTCATTGATAGGGTTGTTCATGCAATACATACCTGAAACAAAAATGTTACAATAAATATATATTCACGCCATCTTACAAGCGTTCCCGAAGAGGCGGGAAGAGGAGGTCCTTACTAATATTATAAATGTGAATGTAAGTTTGTTTGTTACGCTTTCACGTCAAAACTACTTAGCCGATCATCATAAAACATTGTACACATATTCTTGGAGGTATTAGAACTAACATAAGATACTTTTCATAGAGAAAAAAAAAACATTTGTACGACAAAAAAGAAGCCGTTTTTCTGAAAATTTTAATGGTGATGCCTTACACCCAGGATTAAGACATAGGCTACATTTGAATCACGAGAGATTCGAAGCTCTAATATTACAAAGGCATAATTACAAAAAATATGTATGTTGTTCTTTCCACGCGGGTGAAGCCGCGGGCACAAGCTAGTCTTGTAATATTTTAAAGAGGAAAGATTTGTATGTAAGTATGTTTGTAACGAATTGGCTCAAAAAGTGCTGGACCGATTTGAAAAATTCTTCCACCATTGGAAAGCTACATTCACCCTGAGTGACATAGGCTATATTTTCTTTTATAAAAAAATATGTCCACCCGTGCAAAGCCGGGACGGACCGCTAGTGTTGAATATAATTTTGGCTTAATTCATACCTGCATATAATCTTCGCAGTATTACTACTTAGAAATACCTAATTCATCTTAAAAAAACATTTCTTTAATACCTTAAGGCTTATTTTCGCAATAAAGAGTACCCTATGCCTCGCAACGTCCCATTCATCTCAATATCGAATATTCATTACAATAAGTTCAGCTGCTTGGCAACGCACCACACATACAGATTTACATTGGTGCTAATCACATTCATAGGGTTATGCAGCCTTGATCATTATGTTATAAGGAATAGAGTTTAAAATCCTGTTCATGAATGTGTGACGATGGTGAAACGCGTCAATAGATAAGAAAAGAGTCCTTTGATACCGCACAATCAGTGTACGAGTTAATTGATCGATAAATCAGCCAGCCCGTGTACTGAGTAATTGGTTGTTTAAATTCTGCCTCGGGGTAAGGGCACTTCATATCAAAAGATTTAATATTTCTTTCAATATCTACGTGGAATAAGATTCCTTAAGAGTTTTTTAATGTGACGAAGGTAGCATACGTCCCACATAGATATGTTTGTTCTATTGCCATAATTTATATTTATATTAGCTGTCCCGCTCAGCTACGCCCGGGTGAAAAAGTTAAACTTCCTGAAACACGATCGCAGCGCCACCTATCGGGTCCAATTGTGATGTAAGCTATCCTATCCTTTAAGTTGGATCAAACTGCACACGGTGTACAAATTTGATTGAAATCGGTTAAGTAGTTTAGGAGCCCATCGCGGACAAGCAACGTGACACGTGATTTATATATATTAAGACTAGCTGTGCTCGATTTCATCCACGTTTAAATCGATATCATTGTTATAATTTTATCTAGATTTAATTTGGGAACAAAACATCCTATGTGTAAATCCAGCAAATAATCTATCTCTGTGCCAAATTTCATTCGATTCCGTTCAGCCGTTCTCGCATGATTGAGAAACAAATGTCCATACTCACAAACTTTCGCTTTTATAGTATTAATGGGATGTTAAGTTGAACACTGTTTGCTTGTAAGTTTGATTGTGATCATTTGCAGTGATTAGACAAAGCACGATAATTACGGTGAAGAAAACTGTATAATCTTACTATTTATCACGTTGGTCCCTAAAATATATCTCAGTGTGTACTAATTACATACCTCTGGCTCCCTCTTCGGGGACACTTGTGGGAAGGCGTGAAGATATATAGAGCCAAAAACCGTCCGATCGCAACAAAGAGGTTGGCAAAACAAATGACATTAGCTTGCTTGGATAAATACAGGGTGTGCGGATAAAGCACGGCGCGGCGATGAATGGATGAGGCGCCACGGGGCGCGGACCACACAAATAGGACACCCGGGATGATTTCACTATTACTTTATGGTCTAGATACTAACTACTAAGGACTACGATAATATTATTTCTCATATTAAATCGATCGGACACTTATAGGAACGCCAAGAATCAAAAAATCTAAATATTTTATTTCACATTCGCCTAGATGGGCACTTATAAAACGACGAAAATGGTGCATGGTCGTTTCCATGGAGAAGAACCGGAGAAGTACGATGAATACGAAGAAACTCGTAAAACAAGAGAACTCGTAACCCAGTACGCAACGTAAGCCAGTATGAATTAATTTATTTCAATATATATTAGAACCAATTAGAACCAATGAGTTTTTCTGAACTTAAGTACAGTGATGAGTCACACCACGAGCTTTACGGTGAAGGAAAATATCGAGAGGAAACCTGCATACGTCTGAGAAGCAATTCAAAGGCGTATGTATAGTCGTGCTTGAGTAACGGCGATGGACTCGCCATCTGTCACGTTGGCACCTTATATACCTCTGGCGGAAAGTGGGTGTGTGGGTACTACCTATACACCTCTGCCTACCCCTTCGGGGACCCTTGTGGGAAGGCGTGAGGATATATATATATATTTCAGATCACATACCACGTAGTTTCAAGGTCAAATGCACCTATAACAAGTAGAAATGACTTACAATGTAAATACAAACCAAAAGGGTAATTAAATATTCAAAATTATGCTCCGTTTCACTTACGCAACATCGTAAATTAAACGACAATATTCGGTAGCCAGTTGCAATTAAAAAAATATTCTAGAAACGTATTGGTTAACGAACAGCGGTTAAGTCATAGGCGGTAGCGGGAGCGATGGAATCCATCGCCGATCGTTATGATTGTTTTGTGTGTATTTGCATGGATCTATGGATGAATTTAAATTCCTTTGGAACCAACAGATTTTTTTTTTCACCCAAACGAAACTGGGCGGGACAGCTAGTTTTATATGTTTGTGTATACATATATTATTGGAAATGGATAATAAAATTTATTTAAAATAATACAAACGGACTGACTATTACAAAGAATTGCACATTTATACAGGAATTAATCACAAATAGACTACAACTTGCAAAATATTAACAAAATATCCACGCATCGCTACAAACACAATCGATCCCTACTCGTCGATCAACCAGTCCCCGTTCATTCTCGCTTGACAGACGCCATCGCGTTCATTCGTTCCATTCATCGATTTTAGTATGATTGTTATGTGTATTTGCGTGGATCCACGAATTGTTTAGATTGGCAATATGATCGATAAGTTGCGCAGCGATCGTCTTGCATTATTATTTTTCGGCCAGGAAAGCTCGTGTTTCATTAAATCAATCATCAAATTAGAATCATATGCGATAGCATAAACAAAGTCAGGAATATGACGAGCAAATTATAGTATTCTACCTATTATAAAAAGTTATATTCTCTCTGCCTACCCCGTTAGGGACTCGGCGTGATGATATGTTTGTATGAAAGTATATAATATAAAAAAAAATTAAAAATTTGATCAGTAATTATTCTTCCCACATCAGGGGTTTCGCTAGCGCTCTGCCGTCCCTGCAGGGGTTATTTCAAATCTCGGCGTGATCATATATAGTATTACTAGCTGCCCGCCCCGGCTTCGCACGGGTGCAATATTAATACTAATACTATGTAAAAGATAAAAATGGTTATGGTGGTTCATACTTTAGAGATAATTAAATATTATCGTGGAAATTTTTATCGATCATTTTAAGATATACTATTCCGTAGTACATTTAATTGATCTATCTCGTAAGGTTTATCACACTACAAATCTTTGAATATTTCTTTATTCATTAAACATATAATATAAACCTTCCTCTCTTATCACTTTATGTATTGCTGATAACCGCATTGAAATCCGCGGAATAGCTTAAAAGATCTAAGCGAACAGACAGCGGAAGGGACTTCATTTCAATCGAATTCTTGCAACAAATTAAACGCAAGTGAAGTACGACTCTCTCGCAATTGTTTTCCCAGATGACATTTGTATTTCGCGTCGTAATCAATCTTTGGTGTTAAATTATTAGCAAAGCAAAGCGATTAAACGACAAACACAGTACGTTCACGTGTTACCTACGAACATTACAAAAGTATAGGAATATATATTGCTTGCAAAAATTACAGAACGGTATTGGATGAAATAAGGCACAGAGATAGATTATTAGCTGAATTAACACAGGATAGGACCGGTGTGTCACAGAGAATACAACAGTTGTCTTCTAGAAGTTATAGAGTGTTGTGAATATCGTTACAACAGATTTCTTGCCTTATTACCATAAGGGTAAAGAATTGTATACATATCATAACGCGAAGTCCCTAACGGGGTAGGCTGAGAGTATAGAGCGCCAGTTCTCTCTAGACTACCATACCTCTTGCGCCTCGTACACATTCATCAGTCTCTTTCATGCTCAATTCATGCTCGTCGGTTTCGAGTACTCTTGACGTTCCCGTCCTTGAGCGTCCGATCGATTTGATCTAGGTAGTTGGAACGTGGTCTTCCTCTGCCTCTTCTTGCACACACTTTCGCTTTGTATATCTGTTTCGTCAATCTTTGTATAGGTATGTCCAAACCAACTTAATACCTTTCTTAATATTTTTAATCACACCCCCGTTCACACCCGTTGATTTGAGAATCTCTTCATTGCGGATTCGATCTAAGATCGTTACTCCGAACTGAAAAAAAAAACACAAAAATTGCCCGACTTGTCCCGACTCTACTAAACGTAAGTGAAGAACGACTCTCGCAATTGTTTTTTCCAGATGACATTTGTATTTCGCGCCGTAATCAATCTATGGTACGCGCCAGTTTTACTTGTTATCGTCTATGGTATCCCATAACAATATGCAATAAATACGATTCTTGGTGTCCGATTAATATTGTTTTATATTTGAGCATCATCTATGTTTATGCGTTGAAATAAATTAATTAAATTTATTAATAACTAATTTAAATTATTTTAGAGGTCACAAATAACACTTGGTTAAATGTATAAATAATCATTAAAAAAAAAATATGTTTCAAATCTTTAAATAATAATGAACATTGAATCGAATTCTTATTTTAAAACGCAAGTGAAGAACGACTCTCTTTCAATTGTTTTTCCCAGATAACATTGGTACTTCGCGCCATAAAAAGCAATGGTTGAAAAACGTGTTTATTTTATTTAACGCCTTGCGGGTGGAGTTTCATAAAATCCGTTCTTAGCTGACCTCTACATCGCGTAAGGAATACTTCTACCAAATTTCAAGTCAATCGGCCTTATAGTTCCTGAGATTTCGTGATGAGTCAGTTCAAAAATGGGATCTCCTATATATATATAGATTATGTATTTTATACTTTGGACCACAAATACTGTCACACACTATCAAACGCGATCGAGTTGCGTAAATTTGTCTCTTAATTGCAAGTTTTCTTACACAACGCTAAAACGCTACCGTTTTAATTGTACTCAAAAATTTACTTTAATTGGCCGCGCCAATTGAGTCTCGTCCCTAGTCGAGTAAATCAACAGCTGGTTGCCTTATTTACATCGTAAATCGACTGTTTTATGTTTTTTTTGTCTTTAAAAAGTGCCGAATAATACAGTTTATTATCTGCCAGTCATAAAGTACTGACATTTGAAGTACAGTGTTTTTAATTAAAAAAAAAAAAATTATAGCTTTACGTACCTTTATAAGTATTAAACACTTTCTTATGTTCTAGATTTTTTCTTTAATCCATTTTTATTTTTTTAATACGACAAAGATGTCAGACGAACAAACTCCTTTAAATATAGGTTCTGGCAATAATTGCTGACATTTTCTTTTTATTTATTTTTTCATTAAAATTTGAATAAGAGCCTTAGTGGCCAAGTGTATAAAACTAAACATTTAATTTAACACATTCAAATACAAATGAGTTTCACCTGGCGCTACGGTAAAGACAAATGTGAGTAAGCTGCTTGAGAGGTAATTCATACATGTATGTAAAGTCGATACTTAAGTACAGTGATTAGTCATACCACGAGCTTTACGGTGAAGGAAAGCATCCAGAGGAAACCTGCTATTTAGGGATCCTTGTGGTGGAAGATGTAACACTGTATACAAAAATATATCTTAGATCAATCTCGACCTGCCACTAAAATGCCTTATTTGAGTATATTTATTTCTACTTCGATAGACAATTTCAAGGTAAACATAGAGAAAGAGTACTCTCATTATAAATTGGCACTTCGCACTGGCCACCTGAACGAACATTCATTCGAAAATTAAAATAATGTTTACTCACGCGTTCATGCCCGTCACTCACTGACGTTGCATCGAATTTAATTTTCACGTTATTTCGCATTCGAGTAATTTTATTCGATTTCGCAAATCGGCGATGATGTTGACGCGCCGAGGGAGGTGTTTTCGACAGGTTCATTTGTGTAGTCTCGCTTATACATTTTGACACGTAATACTTTTTGTTACAATATTTCACTAGTTTGACAGCTGTCAAATGTCATAATTTATTATTTACGGTCTGTTATTAGAAATAGGGTTACAATTAAATACCTAGCAAGTTTTTATGAGGGGTATCCGGAATTACGTAATATAATTGGCACCTAATATACCTCGGGCGGAAAGTGGGTGTGTGGGTATTCCCCATAAACCTCTGCCTACCCCTTCGGGGACCCTTGTGGGAAGGCGTGAGGATATATATATTTTTTTTAATTGTGGTTTATAAATTATGTCCTAACGCCTTCCCATAAGTATATCTGTAAACCGCATGTTATTGTAAATTAAATAAATAAAAAGGGTATTTAAAGGGGTAGGCAGCACACACCCACTTTCCGCCAGATATATTTCAAACTCTTAATATACATTTTATTATATTCATACATACATACATATCATCACGCCGAGTCCCTAACAGGGTAGGCAGGGAGAATAGAGCGCCAGTTCTCTCTAGACTTACATACCTCTTTCGCTTCATCCACATTCATCAGTCTCTTCATACCTACATGCTCGCCGGTTTCGAGTACTCTTGACGTTCCCGTCCTTAAATGTCCGTTCGATTTGATCTAGGTAGTTGTTACATCCCTCTCCTATATATGTATCTATAGAACAGATGATCGCTCATTTCAAGCAACAATAATATTAATACACAAACAATCGTAATAATACATCAATGGGGACCTTTTTAATTCAGTCCACTTGCCAGATCGAAACAGATAATTTGCTTACAATATAATCGCAGAGATTGTGCCGACTTCATGGAAAAGGGGTAAAAAGGGACTGGAATACTGCCTATTATATTCAAATTCACATCGGCAAAGGCAATTTATAAGGAGCTTATTGACAAGACTGGGAGTCGACAACGAGTCGCGCGCGCGAAATTCTTTGCGAGAATATCTTTTCGGAGCGCCGGCACCGCCTTAATTGAACGAGGACAATATTGTTAAGGTTTTTATTTTACGCACACGTACCTTTATTATCCGTGGAATAGACAATAGAAAGGTTTTATGCGAAATAATGGGGGAAAATCGCAGAGGTAAGGCATAACGGCGGTTCTACCATTGCAGCGTTAGCAATTACGTATAGTGAAAAATATTCACGTTTTCACAATACCCCAAGGGGCAGTCTGAGATGTGTGGGTATACCCACATACCCACAATCCACCGGAGCTATATTTAAAGTGCAAACGTCAAAGATAAATAAATAAATACCTGGGACAATTCCACACAAATTTACCTAGTCCCAAATTAAGCAAAGCTTGTGTTATGGTAACTAGACAACGATATATTTACTTATATAGATAGATATATACATAAATATATAGGACATCTAAGACTAAGGTCCCTCAGCTGGATTCGCGACCTCAAGTTTCGCAGTGAGGAGCTCTACCCACTAGACCACACTGCCGGTCAGATTGCAAGTCTATTGCCATAATTCAAACACGACTATACATACGCTTTTGAATTTCTTACCAGACGTATGCAGGTTTCCTTAAATTTAGAAAAATTGGTACAGTCGAGATTCGAACTTGCAAGCTTTTTGTTGCAGGCTACTCGAACCACTCGGCCACCACGGCTCTTCATTAAACCTCAACGAATTTGAAATTATTTCCTTTGGTATTGCATACATAGTACCTGTTTACCAACAGTTATTTGCCTATTCTTGGTTTAATAAACTTTTATTTCAAGGATTTATCAACAGGCCATTTCAGATGCATTTTTTTTGGGGCCCTTTATCCCATGGCCCACGGTCAGAAGAAAGTGGACACAATGCTGGATTTCACAAGACAGATTACAGGGAAGCGCATTAATAAGGGCGCGCTTTAGGCTTCCGATACGATTTTAATGGATTCGATTCTAAACAAACTCGTATTCCGTACGATTTTATTCACGATTATTTAATATTTAACTAAATAGGGAGGTTTTTGTGAAATTCAGTTGTGTGAGTAATAAAAAGTTTGAAAGAAATCGTCGAGAGGTAACCGGCACACGCATGTATGAGTGTCTTTGAGAAGAAATTCAAAGACGTACATACATACTATCCTTTCGGACACTCAAAGATGGAAACGTCAAGAGTACTCCAACCGAATGTGGACGAAGCGAAAGAGGTATGCAGGTCTAGAAAGAATTGGCGCTCTATTATCTCTGCCTACTCCGTTAGGGACTCGGCATGATGATATGTACGTACATAGTTATATTCTAGATGCGGTACTATGTGAGGTTATTTGTTTCTCGCGTAAAAACTTCTGAGCGAAAATTTATAAAATTTGGCACAGAGACAGATGATTAACTGGTATAACACCTAAGATATTTTTTATTAAAAATAATAGTTAAAAATCTACTGATGAAATTAGTTTTTTTGCGGGTGAAGCAGCAGGATACTCCTAGTAAACATTAATGCTCCCTGACTATTATTTTTACCTGAATTATGAATTCCTGCGTACTGACAGACAAGGGTGCAGATGTCACAATGAATCGATAGTAATGTTATCTTTATAGAATATTTAGCAATGGGTATTTAACCGCTTCATATTGCGTTAAAACGGAAATTCCATGATAAAAATCTGGAGAGATATTCGAAGTTCACGCAGTATAAATGTCTCAAGATGCACCTCATGTCGAGATCGCGGGATAAGATCGCAATCTTTCGGATATTGCTCGCTATAATCATATGCGAGTTTTTTTACCTTCGACTGCGCGGGCGGCGCGAGGGCGGGCAATGTACTTTAATAATAATACCCACGATGTCATATATTCAAAATTAATTGTTTATTTGTTTATTAGCAAGGCAGCGGTTAATTGGCGGGCTCAGGTTATCATTTTGGTACTTGTAGCGAGTACCGTTTGTCAAGGGTCATCCACTTAATGGCTCACCACTCGAAGCCTTGAAAGGTTAATTTATTTCGAGATGATAATGACATAGGTACCTGATTTTCATCAACTTTTTGGCGCTCCACAATTATTCTGACACTTGGCCTTATTTTGTACTTGTAAATGGTGAGTGTACGTGTCGTACATTTTAAAATATATCTTAATGCCTTTTAATAACTCGTCTTTTCATATAACAGTTATATAGTTAGTATGCCAATGTGATAGATAGAAGTCCTTTGCTGTTCCTAAATCACGACTGTATATGTCCCTCAATTTCTTCTCAAACGTATGCAAATTTCGATTTATTTCTGCACCACAAAGCTCGCGGTGTGATTAATCTCATTGGTACAGTGGGGGTTTGCCGCAAAGCAGCAATTGTAGTTACCTAATTACTCGTCAACTTCGTTACACTGTCCAGTGAGTGCATGAAATTGTTTGACTGATATCAATATTATAGTGATGTTACATTATTAGAATTTTTTATGTATGGATTTTGGTATCTGAAATATATTTATTATTATTATTGTTATCTGTAGACTGAAAACAGAACCAATGTTGGTCTCAAGTAGGAGTAGTACTGAAGGAAGGGCGGCGCGAATTACGAGCGAGCGTCGCCCCACGGCGCGCACGCGCATCGATTTACGCGCGTCATAGTTGGGCCAAGGATGCGTCATGGCGAGATCGATGAGGAAGAAATCGTGTCTCCATCAATAGAATAATACACTGTAAATATTTTTAAAGCAGTGGTGGCCGAGTGCTACGAGTAGTTGCTTGCGACACAAAGATCGCAAGTTCGAATCTCGACTGCACCAATGAGTTTTTCTGAACTTTTACAGTGATTAGTCACACTACGAGCTTTACGGTGAGGAAAAAATCGAGAGGAAAACCTGCATACGTCTGAGAAGAAATTCAAAGGCGTATGTGTAGTCGTGTTTGATTAACGGAATTGAATCTGACGGAAAGTGGGTATGTGGACCCTTGCGGGAAAGCGTTAGGATCTTTCATATAAATATATATTTTTACATTTATCGATAGCTATTACATCGATATATAGTCCACCTCTAAGCCGCCTTTGGCAACCACGCGCGTAATCTGTCGGCTAAAAATCTACCGTGACCCCCCGACACTAACCGAATTATTCTCGGTGTTAACTTACAGATAGTGGGTGCGATTCCCGTCGCGCTGTTTAAAGATCTACTGATACCTATACAGATATTTTAACGTCTTAATATGTCAGTATTTAACTCCATTAGTTTTATTTAAAAGCCAATGCTCTTACACTGGTGCCATTTCATTATAGAACAGATATGTATATACAAGAGATTGCAAGCGTCCATGAGTGGCGGTTACCGCTTGCCATCAGGCGGATCGAATGCTTGTTTGCCATCCTTATACTATAATATGGCTTGAGCATCCCATAGGTAGTATGAAAGTAGAATCAATGCAGTTGTGATTTGTTTTCTAAGCAGAGTAAATAAAAGTTACAGTGCTTACGTGTTCTCACGTTACGTAAGAGCCGTGGTGGCCGAGTGGTTCGAGAAGTTGCCTGCGACGCAAAGGTCGCAAGTTTGAATCCCGACTGAACCAATGAGTTTTTCTGAACTTAAGTACAGTGATTAGTCACACCACGAGCTTTACGGTGAAGGAAAACATCGAGAGGAAACCTGCATACGTCTGAGAAGAAATTCAAAAGGCGTATGTATAGTCGTGCTTGAGTAACGGCGATGGACTCGCCATCTGTCACGTTGGCACCTAATATACCTGTGGCGGAAAGTGGGTGTGTAGGTATTACCTATACACCTCTGCCTACCCCTTCGGGGACCCTTGTGGGAAGGCGTGAGGATATAATATATATATGCTTACGTGTCTAAAAAACACCACAATTCATGTGATACCGTGGATGATTAAACGAACTCAGCTGGGAAAATCTAATTACAAGGTTCTAAATTTATTGTACTTCCTTCAGCTGATGGTCTTGCTCTAGACTACTAGAGGATTGCATTCAAAGTATAAACGTTCAAACGTTAGGAGGCGAGCACATATCAACTACAATATATTGAGGATTTGTGAGCGGGTTCTTGATGTCGCCTTCCCACAAGGGTCCCCAAAGGGGTAGGCAGCGGTGTATAAGTAGTACCCACACACCCACTTTCCATATTTAGGTGCCAACGTATCAGAATGCGACTCCATCGCCGTTACTCAAGCACAACTATACATACGCCTTTGAATTACTTCTCGGACGTATGCTGGTTTCCTCTCGATGTTTTCCTTCACCGTAACGCTCGTAGTATGACTAATCACTGCAGTTAAGTCCAGAAAAACTCATTGGTACCGTCGGGATTCGAACTTACGATCTTTGTATCGCAGGCGACTACTCGAACCACTCGGCCACCGCGGCTTATACACAACAACATTACAAATGACAATAACTTTGTATCAGGCGGAGTACTCCAGCAATTATACTGGTTACGGTTCTGATAAGTTTCAGGTTATTTTTCGATTAATTAAAAAGTTAATTGTAACAAAACTGCGCTTTTGAAATCGCACTTTTGCCGACTTTGTGTGTGGTGCAAGGTTTCACAGCGGGGGTGTGTGTACGTGAGAATATAGTTAAATATGTATCTATATATTAATATATATATATATATATTACGTGTCGCGTTGTTTGTCCGCGATGGACTCCTAAACAACTTACCCGATTTCAATCAAATTTGCACATCGTGTGCATTTTTATTGAAATGAACTGATGAATCTGAAAGATAGGTCGGCTTACATCTCAATTTATAGCCGCTATATTAATTTATTGCAAATTATTTGTCTATTATTTGACAGTCACAATTATCTGTTAGCTCTAAACGATTCTTACAGATAGAGTCGATAATGGTTAAATTCCACAATTGGATCCGATAGTAGCGCTACGATCGTGTCACAGGCCATTTAACTTTTTCACCCAAGCGAAGCTAGGCGAGACAGCTAGTACATATATTAGTAGAAGACCCGCTGTCGTTTGTAACATGGACCAAGCCCCAAAAGCATACCAACATGGGAATTAAGTCACGTAATTGATATTTATTCGCGCTTCATTGTCGCGTGTATTCGATAAATACAGCTTAAGTTAATCTTGCGGATTTTGGTTACCACTTTTACTTTGACTCCCATATGTGTATAATATTAACCCTGGCCGTGTATGTCGCATTGTGCGTAATATGCATGTGTTGTACGAAATTTGAATCATGAGCTAATGTATACTTACATGTCATAGTAAAACAAAGTAACTTTGTAAATATTATAAGTAAATTTATAAGTAAATTTACTTGTCTTTAATTTGCTTTGTACACATTTTTGATTACGTCAATACGTGTATAAATCAAAACATTATTTCGTAATCATTAAAATTTACCTTTTCACACATTAATTTATAAACACAAGGGTCCCCGAAGGGGTAGTTATTAGGTGTGTAGGTAGTATCCACACACCTACTTTCCGCCGGAGATATTCGTTAGGTGCCTATAAGCACGACTACATATACGCCTCTGAATTTATTCTCAAACCTTTGCAGGTTTGCTCTTGCTTTTTTCTTCACCGTAAAGCTTGTGGTGTGACTTGTTATTAGTCACTGTAGTGCACTTAAATTCAGAAAAACCTCATGAGTACAGTCTGGATTGGACCTTGCAATCTTAGTGTTGCAGGCAATCACGGCTCTTAGGGCTAGCGTTAGTTTACTTTTTAATTACTTTTTATATCCTAAGATTGAGTTAGAATAAAATATTTTTCTATTAAAGAAGATTATGTCTAAATAGTACCTACATAGCAAACATTTCAAAAATAACAAGAGTATTTTCTAAACATGAACGCGTTGATGTCTTCCTTATGAAAAATAACAATGATCAGTTTCAAGTGTCGATATTCATTTTGGAGGTAGATATTTCTTAAGTTCGTTCGTCGAATCGTTTATTATACATTGCTTTTTGTATTTCAAAAAGTGTAGGAAGCTCTTTTGATGAAATCTCTCAGGCGGCAGACAATACATACGCCTTTGAATTGCTTCTCAGACGTATGCAGGTTTCCTCTCGATGTTTTCTATGAGGTCGTGGGGCGACTAATCACTTTACTAAAGTTCAGAAAAACTGATTGGTACAGTCTGGATTCGAACTTGCGATCTTTGAGTCGCAGGCAACTTCTCGAACCACTCGGCCACAACGGCCACGTATATAAGTAATATTATGTGGTTGTCTAGTTACCATAACAAAATCATTGCTTAATTTTGGGCTATGTCAATTTGTGTACAATTGTCCCATATAAATAGTATCCATATATATATATATATATATATATATATATATATAACTCAAAGGTGACTGACAGACATAGTGATCTATCAACGTACAGCCCAAACCATAGCACGGATCGGGCTGAAATTTGGCATGCAGTTAGATGTTATGACATAGGCATCCGCTAAGAAAGGATTTTGATTAATTCTACACCCATCCCTATAAAATAGGGGATGAAAGTTTGTATGAAACTTTGTCAATTTTAAACCGATGGGGGTGAGACTTTGCATGCATAAGTCTACTATGACGTAGGCGTCGCCTATTCACACACACACACATCCAAAATAAAAATACTGCGCAAAGTTTATCCCACGCGGACGAAGTCGCGGGTACAGCTAGTTATATTATATGAATGTCAACATCTTTGCGGTGGTTAGTCAACCGAGCTCCAAAACACGAATACACTGTAAGTTTGTGTTAACAAGAGTAAAATGGTGAAATGACCGGGTAAAGGAATAAATTTGAATGTAAAGCAGACCCGCGGCACGGGACAATGCTCGCTATTAATATTCAACAATCGTATCTGAGATAACTCCTGCGCAGATAACATTTTTGATATGTTCTTAAGGACAAGTAGTTTTTTCCTCTTATTGTCAATAACTATCTCCCCGAAAAAGTCTTATATATATCTACGCCTTCCCACAAGGGTCCCTGAAGGGGTTAGCAGTGTTGCGAGTTCGAATCCCACAATTCTGCTAATGAGTTTGTCTGAACTTAAGTACTGTGATTAATCACGCCACGAGCTTTAAGGTGAAGGAGACATTGAGAGGAAACCTGTATACATTTGAGAATAATGCAAAGATGTAACGACGATGGACCCACCAGCAGATTGGCATATATAAATGTATAATAATAATATAATATATCCTCACGCCTTCCCATAGGGGTCCCGGAAGGGGTAGGCAGAGTTGTAAAGGTAAGGTAAGGGTAGGTACCCACACACCCACTTTCAGCCAGAGGTATATTAGGTGCCAACGTGACAGATGGCGAGTCCATCGCCGTTACTCAAGCACGACTATACATATGCCTTTTGAATTGCTTCTCAGACGTATGCAGGTTTCTCTCTCTCTCGATGTTTTCCTTCACCGTAAAGCTCGTGGTGTGACTAATCACTATACTTAAGTTAAAAAAACTCATTGGTACAGTCGGGATTCGAACTTGCGACCTTTGCGTCGCAGGCAACTGCTCGAACCACTCGGCCACCACGGCTATATATATGTATATACCTACTGAATCATTCGCTTGCCAATATTATGTGCAGAACGCGCAATTCAATCACTATGTACATTTAAACATCACATTATTTAACTAGCAGCGTTCTGGCGAAAAAATATTTCATTTCGCTCTCCAACTGTAAACACTCAATACTCGTAACTCTTTCGAGGGCAGTAATTATTCTTGATCATTTTACGTACGGAACATCAATATAGGGACGACTTCGCCTTAAGCCGGGATCAGCGGGGCGGGCCGCGCTTACACACGACCGCGGACTCACGTAAATACTGTGTATTAATTAATTTGTACAGACAGTAAACACAACAATAACTCATGCTGGTTAATTTTATAAAAATATCTAGCAATTAAAATGGCAAACTTAAATTTTCAAGTACCAAGATTCTTTGTGTCACATTTAAACATCCAATCAACTCCCAAAAGTATATAGATTCTGTGTTTTTTTTTTATTTCGAATTATGGTAAATGTTTCGTGTTTCTGTGGGTGATGGCAACACAGAGATTGTAAGTTCGAACGCCGATTTGACAATGAGTTTTGCTGAAAGAAGAGTGATTAAGCCACCGTTCGAGTATTAAGGTTAAGGAAAAAGGTGTTCGAATAAAGGGTTCGATTCCCGCTGTGGGCAGATATATGTGTGCTTCATCACACGACTATTTGTACCTTTCTCTCGAATTTCCTTTATATTTATCTATACATATCTATATAGTCGTGCTTGAGTAACGGCGATGGACTCGCCATCTGTCACTTTGGTACCTAAGATATATCACTAGCTGAAAGTGGGCGTGTGGTTACTAACTATATACCTCTGTCTCAACATTGGCATCGTTGTCTAGTTACCATAAGACAAGTATAGCTTAATTTTGGTCTATGCCAATTTGTACGGAAACGTTCAAAAGATTTTTTAATAGGAATCTGAAACCGTTCCTTGTAAACTGTACATTGTACGATTACACAGCGCTCGGTGGACAACAAAAAGTTCGGCGAATAAAAAGCGATCATAACA
>JACCPG010011040.1:0-29101 GCA_016069955.1 Drepana arcuata | reverse complement strand
AAACTCATTGGTACAGTCGGGATTCGAACTTGCGACGTTCGCGTCGCAGGCAACTGCTCGAACCACCCGGCCACCACGGCCTATGCAAAATGATTGCAAGTTCTCAATTCGACTGTATTTTTTTCTTAATAGGTCTGTTGCTAGTATAGTGATAAACTAATTTATTACCACTTAAAAAGTAATAAGGACAACACTTTCGTGAAGTCTTCTCACAAATCTCCAAGCACACTAAGAAATAATTTTTCCATTCATCAGCAAAGAGGTCACATTTGCTTACACAGGTTGCTTACATAGGTATGCATTCAATGCCGTAAGACACACATTCATCAGTCTCTTGTAACTTACTCGTCGGTGTCGTGTATATTTAATTACGTACATATCAATTTCAATATAAGCTACTAGCGGTCCGTCCCGGCTTCGCACGGGTGGACATATTTTTTTTGTAAAGTAAAATATAGCATATGTCACGCAGCGAGTATGTAGCTATTCAATGGTGAAAGAATTTTTCAAATCGGTCCAGTACTTTTTGAGCCAATTCGTTACAAACATACTTATATACAAATCTTTCCTCTTTATAATATTAGTCTAGATAATACTATAAAACAAATAAACAACTTTAAATAAAAATAAATGACCCAAACCTTTGTCACGCGGAATTGTGCCAAGAAAGCTGGCGGCGCTTACACATTGTGTGTCAATGCTGAATCGCTGAGCGAAATATATGCCAGCACTCTTAAGTTAAAACTATCTTTTATTTAATCCAAGACATCCATGATCACACTGTTATTATGTAATTCCAACCGGACGAAGAGGCAGATAAAGTTTTTCCCTTTATAAACTTTAATTAAATATACCATTACTTATTATACATAAAATTGTTATTATATTACGCAAATCCCGGCCTTAGAGGCCTTAGGTACCCAGGCCGAAGATCGTGACCCGCTGACATACAATGATTGCTATCTGTGAAATGCTATAATAGATGCTATTTCGAATCATTAGGCTGGTATACAACGTCTGGTAGGCTGGCGTGCCAACAATGTTGTGTGCTAATGAAGATATTAACGAACTATGGTTTCGGCCCGTCCAACGAAATCTACATTTATATCACATTCCTACGACCCAGGTATGTCACTGGAAGCATGATATTTGTATAAATTACAATGAGATGCGTTCTCGTCAAATAAAAACTTGCGTGAACGAGGATGTGAAATGAAAGATTGTGTGTCAAGAGAGGTAGGGCATAACGGATTCTCCGTTAGAATTTGGAGCTGCCCGACTGGGGCAGGACCTCCACCTTATAGAAGTCCGTAGCCAAATAACACAATTTATTGTGTTGTATTCCTACGCGGTGAATGAGGTTTCCAGTAATGAGCTCCTTGGGGAGGGGGGAGGATTGCTATGTTGTGTTGGCAACCGAGGGATTAGACTGATTATGTTGCCAACACATTATAACTCTCCGAACACAGAGTGGCAACGCGCAAGTGATACTTCGGTGTCGTGAGCGTAAATAGGCTACGGTAACCGTTTCCCATCAGGTGGGCGTATGCTTGTTTGCCACTCTTGTAGTATAAAAAATAAAATAAAAAGAATGTGATTGTTTTAAGAAAGTCATGTTACGTTGGTTTGCAAAGGATGAGTGAAGAAAGATTGATGAAACAGTGTGTGCAAAGAGGTGAAGAAGACCACGTTTTAACTACCTAGATCAAGTCGATCGGACATTCGAGGACAGGAACGTCAAGTGTACTCGAAACCAGCATGTATGAAGAGACTGATGAATGCGAACGAAGCGAAAGAGAAAAGTCTATATACTCGTAGAACTAGCGCTCTACTCTCTGCCTAACCCGTCCTACCCCTAGTCTATGCGTAACGTTATGTATCTATGTATGTAAGTATCATCACGCCGCGTACCTCTGTCCAATATGTATTGCATTTATTTATTTAATTTGCTATTTAAAACCTAAAGAACCACACAATCCGCTAAACCGTCTTAAACGTCTGATGTAGTCAAACGGTCTTCCTCAGGGCAGCCGTAGGTAGTGGCTACGTTTTAAGTTGTGGTCACCCATTCATGTATGGTTACATTGACCCTAAAAATGTCTTAGGATGAGGGCCAGAGGGATCGTATACAGACTCGTTTATCGTTTTTGTATGGCTAGAATTGTTTGTATACAATGTTGTAGATTGCTTGAGCAATATTTTGTGAATAGTCATGTTAATTGTATGCAAAATAGCCGTAAAGAAAACACATATTAAACAAATAAATTCGCATTGAACATTTTAAAATATTTTTTTTCCAGAATATTCTATAATTCAATTTAATAAAAAAGTATTTTTCTTATTTGGCCAGTTCGTTAGTTTTCTTTATACTGATATACATTTAATTCTGCATTCAAATTAAGTTCGATGAACCCCGTAGGTAGGCTTATAATAATAGAAATAGGTATCAGTTGCGTATTTCGAGTCCGGTTTTTAGATTCGAGGCTAAATTATGACATTAACTGGTGCCCAACATTTCGTATTTACAGTTTATTCTTGAAAAAAATACGAACACACAAAGGTTTTAACAAATGTGTTACAAGATAAAGATTTGATGATCACAGATTCATAATGTCCATTGTGGTTTTAAGATCGATTACGGCTCTTTTTATACACGAATGCCATCAGTGTATTATTAAGTTTGAAATGTATGAAAGATGCACAATACACAGGAAATTAGGCTACAATTAGCTATGGCGTTGCCGCAGGTAAAAATTATGTAGCGGTTAGCCGTATCCTAGGTACGACGCGCAAATAGTTTTGATACTTAAGTTTAAGAATATTGTAAAATGTCGATGCAGATTTGTTAGGTGGTGGAACAAAATGCTTTTTAAACATTTAGTTTATATATTAGTTTCCTCTTTTAATAATAGATATTAATTTTTACGGTGGAAAATTAGTTTTATTTATTTTCATGTTGTTTTTCGCCATTATTCAATATCGTTTTTAAATCCTTAAAATAATACTATAATATATCCTCACGCCTTCCCACAAGGGTCCCCGAAGGGGTAGGCAGAGGTGTATAGGTATTAAATTCTTCTTGTATAATATGTATATAGGGTTCTTAGGAGTTTATGGTTTATATCCCTATAAAACTCTACAGATTGTGTAGTGTAAATAGTGTTTAACACTCAACTAGTGCAGTGCACTCAACTTGTGATATTTATACTTGTCATGTATTACACTAAACTTGTACATTTTAAGATCAAATATAATACTATTTGCGTACTCTAAGTAATGCAAAATTTTATTGCATCTGCATGCATCTGGCTTTTAGCATCAATTTTTAAGGCAACTTTCACTACACCAGATCCGTCTGTTATCAGTGATTCGAGGCATATTCCGTTTTATTGAAAATCGGTCGAAGATACTTTCCCTCATTACTCTTTGTTTAAGCAGATTCCGATCGGTGTGTCTGTTTTAGCATATTTACGTCAGCAAAAACTGCTTGAATATGTATTTAGCTATATCATGCTTATTCTGTTCTTTCTGTGATAGGATTGGCATTTTTTATATTCGTACTTATTCGTAAGACATTAAAATTAAAAAGCTTTTATTACCTAGAGACATTGGGACTTGCTGAACTAGAGCGCCGAGAGAGCCTAGCTAGACTTACCTACCTATCACCATGTGTATTTACATAATTAAAAACAAAAAGGGTTGAAAAGTTTGAATGAAATATACGAGGAATAAAAAGTCATTGCGTATGAAACCACAGTCCAAAACATAAAAAAGTGAATGTTGAAACTCATAATTTTCAATGTGCTTTGAATATCAGTAGCAATACGCTCAGTTAAAACATAACCTGAGATAGTAGGCTGTAAAATGTACCTAAAATAGAAACTAACTAATAATATAAACGCGAAAGAAAATTCGTTCGTTAGTTACGCTTTCACTTTTAATTACTCAACCGATAATAATGAAATTTCGCTTACACGCTGTTCAGAAAAAAAACATGCCTAAGTATTCCGGTAAAATGCTGTTCTTGTAGAATCATACCTATTGCACATATATGGTAACCAACACGGGATTCACGGGAAAAAATATCTCAAAGGGAGACAGTATTTTCAATGAAAGATCCCAGACGGTTTGACCGCTTCCGAAATTTTTAACAATTATCGTCATATTTCCACAAAATAGCTTAAATAAATCACACACCTAAATCCTCCTGATGAATCACGGTTTATTGGCGACCGTTCAGTAGCTTTTAAATTTTTCGCGAATGACAGACAGAGATTTTCTGAACTGACGGCCAATCTTGAGTTAATGAAGAGGCACTTAGAGAAGAAGAAGAATAGATAGACAGTCGAGTTTGAAGACATATCTTACAATATTTAATGACGTGCGTCACATTTAATACTGTCACATAAATTGTCAAGTATCAAAACCTCTCCCAGCGCTATACATGTTCCTGACCGTGGAGTGTTTAGCGGATCTTGCACTGACTGACAACTGCACTATATTTCAGTTCAATGCACTTGCCAGAGGTACGCGTGCGTCTATTTCAGGCTCGCATTAGATAACATTATTGCTGCTTTTAATTTAGGCTTGCTTCCTAATTCAGTAGGCTTATATAGAGGGAATTAAGAGATTCGCGAAGCAACTGGCGTGATTGTAAAGCTAGAGACGCATGTTACGTTGAATTGGAGATATATAAAGAAAGTGAAGAATGATTGACGTGATTCGTAAAACTGTTTTTGGAGCAAATTCTCCCAATTCTAGGTTTTCTAAACTGTTAAACGAAAGAAATATCTGAAGACACATATAATTGTGGTTAAAGCGAAATAAATCGTATTTTATATATATAACGTGGGAAACAAGTATGCCTGATTGGTTACCGCTTTCTTTGGACGATATAACAGACAAGTATCAAATAAGCTTCATTATTGTAATAGATGCAATCCGGCGAATATTAAAGCGACATACGCATTAAGTTGACGTTAAGTCTGTAAAAATAAGTCGCCACATGATTAGACATCGCATCAGATGTGAGGACTGGTTTTACTGGTGTGGTAATTAGGATAGAGCTGTGTTCACAATGTAGACGAGAACGCCGTCAACTGGACCTTTGCAAGAGCCACGATTGTTCAAGAGTGTGAACGAGACGGATGTATACATGTCGTATACATCTGCCTTGTTCGCACTGATTAATAAAGGTGGCAATATGATAACATGGTAAAATTCGTGCTTCTTTGTATTGTGGTTTTTGCAAATAGCTGTTTTTAAGACCAAGAAGGATGATGATGAATGTCCTGGCACATGGTCGCATCATAATAGGGGTATTGTAAGCGACTAAGGTTAAATCAGCAGCGTAGCGTATCCGAAACTTTTGTTGTCGTAAAATAAGGTTTTTTTTTTAATTACTTATTTGCCCAGCTTCGTTTGAGCGAATAGATACAAATTGAACTTGATCACAGCGTCACAAATCAGGTCCTTTTGTTGATTTAAAGCATCCAGGTATACATGACTATAAACACAATGAAGTACAAAATCAAAATCAATAAATGCGAAATCGTTTTTTGCGCGACTAACGAAAGTCTATCGATTTCTATGTATAATCAGACTAGCTTTAGCTAGCTAACAAAACATATCCCAATTGTTAATCCAATTAATAATCTTTATCTGTGCCAAGTTTCATCCAATTACATTGAGTAGTTTTTGTGTGAAAGAGCAACAAACATCCTCAACAAACGTTATGAGAAGGACTAAGACTAGATAAAACGAAAGATTTTTTTTTGGCGAATACAGCTTCCACAATCGCTCTGTCGAATCATCTGTATAAGATTGATTTGTTTTGTTTTGTAAGTGTGTCAATAGATGGCGCTGATTTGTTTTTGTTGATTTTGATAAAGCTTTGCCTTACCATACTATGAGACAGGTGTTTTATTAATAAATCATACAACTTAGGGTTCATTGACATGAGTGTTGTTCATCATCAATGTTAAAATAAAAATTAATAGATAGTAGTGAATGTATTTTTAACTTACCTTTAACCATACACGCTTAACTATTCTATTAATACTGGAATACGTTATCTACAGGCCCCATCACACCGGTGTACGTCGAGTCAACAAGTGCGCTAAAACAACACTTTAATCCCAGTATACAAATTAAGCCTTAATTACCAGTTACAACTGGTATTACTCTCCCTCTGTTTGTTCACTGATAAGGGGACGGTGTTTCTGTTTTTGTACAAGTGGTACTAGTGAAAGGTATTTTATACAATAATTACGCTATGATCAAGACTTTTTGGTCGCTGTTGTTAGATAGAAATGTCAATTAACAATTGAATACTATTGCGCCAGGTTTCTCATGTAGAGATTTCTCGCGTAGAGCGCATCCACAGTCATCAGTCTCTTCATATATGCTCGCTAATTTCGAACTCTTAATTACAATGAAGTACTTAAATAAATATAAGAGTACCTACTCGAAACCGACGAGCATGTATGAATGACTGATGAATGTGGACGAAGCAAAAGAGGTATGTAAGTCTGGAGAGAACCGGCGCTCTATACGCTTTACCTACCCCGTTAAAGACTCGGCATGATGATATGGATGTATGTATGCAAATAAATTGTTGGTGACATTATTAGGTCCAGTCCGATTGGTAGAGCAACTAGCTGCAATTGAAAAGATGGGGAAGACACAGAGAAATGTTTTGATAATTTAGACTTGCATATAGAAAAGAAAGGGAATAAATATAAAGAGAGGTAGGGCATAACGGGTTTCCCGTTCGAATTCGGAGCTGCCAGACTGGGGCAGGACCTCCACCTTACAGAAGTCCGTAGACAAATAACACAATTTTTTGTGTTGTGTTCCTACGCGGTGAATAAGGTTTCCAGTAATGAGCTCCTTGGTGAGGGGGAGGATTGTTATATTATGTTAGCAGCAGCGGGATTAAACCCATTATGCTGCCAACACACTATAACTCTTCGAACACAGAGTGGCAACGCGCAAGTGATATTTCGGTATCGGTGAGCGTAAATAGGCTACGGTAACCGTTTCCCATCAGGTGGGCCGTATGCTTGTTTGCCACTCTTGGTGTATAAAAAAATAATAATATCGATGATACTGATTAAATTTCCATACATCGGTCTGTGAGCTTAGAGAGAACTATATTTCTCTCTACCCGTGAGGGTAGCGTGATTATATATCTATGTATGAATGTAAATTGGATTAATAATAGTACATAAACCTTCCTATTCACCATTCTATTTAGTATGCACCTGCAACTTTATGACGTTTTTTCTATATCAAAGCTGGCAAACAGGTATATTATCGTAATATCGCTTCCTATCGATCTTGTTAAGGTTGCATTAATTATAGACGCCCTTAAACATGGCGCGGCCTTTAAGTTTGACATCTCAATATATGTATTAACAATTAAATACCTGTTATTTTATAGCTGCACAATGTTTTAATATAAAATTTTATGCAATTTCATCATATTAATTAGCGATAAACAAATTACGATTCTTACATCGTATTGCCTTCACATTTTTACGTGAAAAAATAATCGGTTGTTTATATATTATGATTTACAAGCAACCAGGGCCTACCTGTGTAGACCTATGTCAACATATTATTTTTTTGTTATAGGTATTCAAAGGCTTTAATTTGGTAGCCATTTCGATTAAAGCAGCCAGGACAGGACAGGACCGGACAAACTCTAAGTATAATTTGAAGGTTCAGGTGTTTCAGAGCTAAGATATTGGACAGGCTGTCCAGAGACGGGACGATAAAAACTGTTTGAATTATGGTAACAACTGAAGTCGGACCGCCGTGTATTAAAACTATAATTATACAATCTGAACATAGAAACCCTAAATACTAGCTGTGTTTACAAGGCAAAAAAGCTGGCAATCGAGAGTTCTCGCCGCCAATGTACATGGAAGTGCTCAAGTTTTAACCGGAGCTAAGCTAACGAGTTAACTAAAACCGCGTAAGGGTCAAAGGCAGCCCAAGGAACGTGCGCCAACGGAACGTCGCAGCCGCGCGGGCGATCGTCCTCGGCGCACATTACAAGAAGCGATGCCTGCAACGAGCGCGTGACGTCACGTGCTGTAGACCTTCTAACTAGCGCTAGTGATCTATATACAGTTGTAACATCACACTAGAGAATACACTTCCAATAGTGAATTTAGCTGCCTGGTATATATACAGAGCGGCAAAGAAACTTTGATAGCGCGATGTAGGTTTTTTAGCTAAAATTCATTCAAATCCAATCTTTTAAGTTATATTTTCTTTTTTGTATAAAGTTCTAGTTCCTGATAATCGTATACTCAAATTTTTTTTGGTAATATTTTGTTATTTCACTATATTTAAACAAATTTTAGATTTATTTTGAATGACGAGCGTTTGTTACGCTATCTGTCGACGTTGTTTTGAACTTACCTACGAGTGAACCAGCACTTTAGTGCCATAATGGATACTTTTATTTTGTGTGGAATAAGTGCTTAGATATTTTTTTCTTTGTTTCAGAATATCAAACAACGAAAGAGATGAGAGTCCAACAGACGGTAATGTCTCTCCAGAGCCTCCTGACCGACCGCCTGGGAAAGTGCGTCAAATTCACCCGGAAGACAAAACGCAAGTTTTGGCATACGAGTCGACTTACCGAAAACGAAACAAACCAAAAACGTTACCTTTGGAAGACAACCATTACAACCATCTGGCGAACACGAACGTTGCAATGTCTCCAATGTATCCGCTGACGCCAAATATATGTGTAGAGGGCGGTAAAATAGCATTTATTAAGTCTCCTCCTGGGAGCGCTAGAAACAGTATGGCGCTATCATCGCCGCCCTCAACGCCACTGCTAATGCGGCGCGGCTCACGAGAAAAACACGAAGCCCGTACATATGACGAGCCGACTGAAAAGTTCGACGGTGATAAGGTAGATGGCGCTTTTTTATGTTCTTTAATTGTAACCACGATATTAATACGCTTTTGTTTCTAGTCAATATTTATTTTATTGTATTTTTACTATGGGTTTGATAACTAAAAAAATTACTGTTATATATCTTTTCAAAATACGTAAATTGATCAGATTAGCAAACATTGCGAATCACATTTATCCATAAGATTTTATTACAACTTTTATTTCAAAGCAATCTCCTTTATATTTCCAAAACAAAGTTAACCAGCCTGGGACGCATTCCATTACAAAAAATCAACAAAAACTTTCAACAAAGGGACACTGACCCTTGTGCGAAATCTTTCAAACTGTAGATTGTTTGGCTTGTTTTGTTTTGCTAATATTTGTTTGAAAGTGGGTATCATGTGTGCATACGTATACGTACAATTCTATAAATGTGTATATTCCTATATGTGTATATTTAGAAATATACACTATAAATGTGTATATTCTTGTTGTGAACGAAATCGATTCACACTTCTCACACGATTGGATTTAATCCAATTCATGTCTGCTTGTTTAAAATATCTGTATTATACCTATCGTAAGTCAAGTTAGTCTAAATTGTAAGATACACAGGGACCCTCATTGAAAATGATAATTTAAAAAGGTGAAACAAGCTCCAAGGTGCTTAAAATCTGTTATCTTTTAACCGACACACATACACACACACATTATTTAAAATACGTATGCACAGGGTGCCCTTATCTGTGTTGCTTAGCACATTCAAGTGCCTGGCTGGAGGCCTAGGTCTCACCATTGCCCAGTTCCCGGAACTCACGCTACGAGTAAAAAAAAACGACACACACATTTTATGTACTTATAAATAATAATAATAATATATCCTCACGCCTTCCATAAGGGTCCCCGAAGGGGTAGGCAGAGGTGTATAGGTTATACCCACACACCCACTTTACGCCAGAGGTATATTAGGTGCCAACGTGATAGATGGCGAGACCATCGCCGTTACTCCAGCACAAGTATACGTACGCCTTTGGATTTCTTCTCAGACGTATGTAGGTTTCCTCTCGATGTTTTCCTTCACCGTAAAGCTCGTGGTGTAAGTAATTACTGTCGGAATCAATAATGTATTTTATATACTTTAAGCTATTTATTTTATATTTCATACCATTTCATGTGAGACAAAAGTATCTATCTAACAGGTATGTCGTTACTTCCCTTCTCTCATCTGCCGAAGCTTGTAAGGGATTTGCAGTAATTGAACTTATTCCTTACTTACCTTAATGTATCTTTGGTCGCCCCTAAATTGTTTATAAAAGCATTTTGAGTCGTGTGAGCGTTCCACGAAGATTGGCTGTGAGTAATTTTTTTATGAAGCTTTTCAGATAAGCTTGCACTTACTGAAGTGGCTTCATAGACAATGTTGTGATGAGTTTATCTGAGGTGTTAGGGTAACTTTTTTTTTTATATTGTTGTTTTCTCCGAACTTCTTGATGACTTGGATGATAGAGATTACCTTTTAAAGTTTATTATATATATATTATCCTACTAATATTATAAATGTGAAAGTTAACGAGGTTGTTTGTTACCTAACCAGGCTAGAACGGCTGAATGGAATTGGGCGATATTTAGGAGCAGGCCCGCCGCTAGCTGTTTCGTCGCCCGCGTGCAATACCGATTATGCCGCCCTACGACTACTTACTCGGAGTCTTTTAAAAAAAAAAGGATAATTAATGTTTTCAAATTATGGTGGAGAAAAAAACCACTTAACGAAGATAAAACATGTATTTTAAATAATTAACACCTTATTATTCTTGTTCACAAAAATTTAACTCTTCTTGCCTTACATTTGCGAAATCTTCTATCAACTTTCTTGTATCCAAACTGTTTAAAATTTCATGTTCAATAGAAACCATAGCTAAAAAGCTTAATCTTTGCTGAAGCATTGTTGATCTTAAATAGTTTTTTATAATTTTTAATTTTGAAAATGATCTTTCACCAGATCCAACTGAAACCGCCAGTGTAAGTAATATTCTTAGCGCTATTGCTGTGTTCGGAAATGTTGAAATTAAGTCATTGGTAAAAAGATATTGTAATAAGGCTTGTGGATCATTAGACTGGTTTTCAACAAAATGCAACTTTAATGCAATGATTTCATTAAATAAATCAATACCGTCAATGTCTGATTCACTACTTGAATCATCTTTAAGTTTCAGATTTAAATCTTTACAAAGTTTCATTAACTCATTATTGGAATAATTAAATAAGTTATTGCTAAAGAGGCCAAACACGTCGGTAAATGTTTTTAACTCGTCAAATCTATCCTTTTAAGAAGTTATTGTCTGGTCTAGGATTCTAAAATAAAACTCTACTCTAAATTTTATTTTGGGGTCTACTAAAACTTCATCACTGTGTTCATAGTGGAATTGCGTTGATTTTTTTCTTGGACGAGTTGTATGTATTAGTGGGAAATCTGTTTCTACGTCGAGTTCCTGAGCCACTTAGGAAGCTTCTGCTAACATCGTTTCGTATCAAGTGTTCAGCCGTGCGATATTCTGTGAACTTATCAATCAACTTATTTAACAAATTTATGCAGATTTGAGTATTCATTGTTGGGCTCTGCATCATTTTGCTCAGATAATTAATTTCGTTTAAAATATCGAAATAAGTTCAGGAAAACTCATTGGTATAGACGAGATTCGTACTTGCGATATTTGTGTCGCAGGCAAGTACTCGAACCACTCGGCCACCACGGCTTTTTACAATACACGTTTTCTACAATAAGTTTATTTCGATCATAACATACCTAACCTATTAATTAATTTTCAAAATTATTATTAAAGACGAATTTTATATACTAAAACGATATTCATTAATAAATACTTAAAGTACCTTATTTATTGTTCCTTGAACAGTAATTATTGTGATAAGTCTACAAATAAACGTAGTACTTACCATAATTACGATTCCTTTGCACTTCTGTTTTATACTGTCGGATGATTGAATTATAATTACACTTATTACACTAGACAAGTTTAAATATCAATAATTGAATTGAAACGTCAAAAGAACTATTAACAAAATAATTGCAACATAAGGTGCCATCGTTACTATTCATCAACAAGTATCAACAAGTATCTAGGTAGGTACCTAACCAACCAATTGAGAAGGAAGCGCAAAAGGGATTCCCCTAACTAACTTTCATAAAAAGACAGACGCCTTCGGTAATGCATCTTAGTTTTAATGGATGCCAATTACGCCTTAGGCGATTTAGCCCGCTGTGGACTATACGCCCCAAGTTGGTATCCTATGTGCGGCCTCTGCGTAGGAGTCGACTGGTCAGGGGTACAATGACTAGAATTAGGTATGAGTCGCCCGCCCGATTTGCCGCCCCCCTGGACGTGCCGCCCGCGTGCGGTGCACGCCTTGCACGCCCGCTTACGGCGGCCCTGTTTAGGAGGCCATAGAGATTGCTCATTAGCTGGAAAATAATACATGGAATATGTAATATTCCAGAAAGAACCAATTCTTATGCCCGAGCTGAAGCTTCCTGCGACATTAGCAATTTTTTACAGCGTCTCAAATTAAATCATCCATTCCACTGATGCCCTCGCTAGAAAAGTACCCTGCTCGTACTAGCATCATGAAGAAATTGATTATTAACAAGGATATTTAAAAACGACAAATAATTCCTTGGTTACCAAAAGCGTATATCGAAGAAAAGCTTCTACATTTCAGACATGCAAATAAGGCAGTCTACGGTGAATTAATCTGAAGGATTCTGCAAGTAAATCTAGCTAGACGAGACTCTATGCATTTCTATTATCATCTTACTTACGACCCAGCTTTGACCCTCCAAGCGTGGTAGGAATAGGAAACCCATAAATTTTTAACACTCTGCAGATATAAGCTGAAGGATTTTAAAATACCAGCTGTTCCGCCCAGCTTTGCTTAGGTGAAAAATTAAAGTTCCTGGAACACGATCGCAGCGCCAGCTATCTAATTCTCTGGGTGGGTCTAATAGTGAATCTAAGCCATTATCGAATCCACTTGATTACACACAAAAAAAACTAAGTTGATGCAGCAGTTGAAAAGGAGTTGCATCATCAAAACCAGAAGGACACTTAATATCACAAAAAACTGATTTAAAAATAGTAGGTCTCTTGAGTTCCCTATACAAACAAATACTTGACTTCTTGACTAGTAGTCTAGGACACGGTTCAGCTTTAATCTAAGCTTAAAGGGAGACGTAAAGCGCTATGTCCATCCGATGAAACCACAGATTGTTACTTTTCGATACTCTAGCATATTTGGAGGCATAATGTGACGGTTGGCAATATCCACCTACACTTATGTATAAAACTGTTTGCTTAAATTCAAACATTTGCATTATACCACACTGTTTAATACCTCCCAGGAACCGAAACCAAACTTTATGATGCAAGAAGATCCAAATTTACCATTAAAGTATGCAAATGACTTTCCGATATGGCGTCGTCTGCAGACTCGACCACTAACACTCGATCCTGGCCAATGGTGTCTTTAATATTATTAATAGCAGTTGAGAACCATTTTGGACGTCGCCTGGAAAGTCTGGAATGGACATTGAACAATTAGAGGTTTCCAGATATAGTGTTTAAATACGATCTTCATAGTACAGCCAACGTATGGGACCAATTATATGTGATATGCTGTGCGTTTTGCTTTGATCGAGAAGAAACCTAGACACGATTGAGTATTAATTAAAATACGTATGCATAGCGATTGGTAAATGGAGATGTACTGGTCGTCACGATGGCGCCTAATCAATTATAAGTAGGTACTGTTGATCTATATATATATAATGTTATAATATAAGAGAAATTACGAAAATGCCACAGTATTTGGATTTTTTCCAATACACAAAGGAAATCAACATATTGAGAAAACCTTCTTGCTTGATTTATCAAAGACTTTTCACGTCAATTGCCATGACATTTCCAATCAAACATCAAAGTTCGATTGACACAATGAACCACGTTTGGTTCGCAAAATTTCAATGTGATGGATGTGAGCAAATATTATATAACAGAGATCTTGAACAAAAATGAAAATACTTTGGGTGGAGTAATGAATTTCATGTCCTATGCGATATGGTATATAGAAGAAAACCATCCTACTGTGTACGTGGTGTTGGCAACGATGTTCATCTTTTATATATTATTGGACTTGAGAGAGAGGTCGGTACAGTCGCCACCAGCGCCCCAACCGGTGCCGAGGAAACGAATAAACGAGGTCACACCAGTTTCAAGGAATAAAAATCCTTGTCCGATAACTAGGAATGCGACGGTCAAATCAGAATAAATTGTGCACCGAATTTGTGTTTTATGTTATTTATAAATCTGATCTTTAAATGACTTCCCGTATTTTTTTCAATACCTATATGTATATATATCCTCACGCCTTCCCACAAGGGTCCCCGAAGGGGTAGGCAGAGGTGTATAGGTAATACCCACACACCCACTTTCCGCCAGAGGTATATTAGGTGCCAACGTGACAGATGGCGAGTCCATCGCCGTTACTCAAGCACGACTATACATACGCCTTTTGAATTTCTTCTCAGACGTATGCAGGTTTCCTCTCGATGTTTTCCTTCACCGTAAAGCTCGTGGTGTGACTAATCACTGTAATTAAGTTCAGAAAAAACTCATTGGTACAGTCGGGATTCGAACTTGCGACCTTTGCGTCGCAGGCAACTGCTCGAACCACTCGGCCACCACGGCTCTCAATTTGTGTTTTATGTTATTTAAAAATCTGATCTTTATTTGACTTCCCGTATTTTTTTCAATACCTATTAACACGAGAAAAATTTATCACTTAATGTAATAGAGGTTAATAGTCGTGGTTCGTGCAGTCGCCTACAATGCAAAGATTGCAAGCTTGAATCCCGATGGTACCAATAAGTTTACTGAACTTATATATAGTGAATAGCCATCAAGATATAATTTTAAGCATTGCCTCCCTCACCTGCCCTCTCAAGCTCTGCTTATCAAACATATGGCACCCATAAAGGACCAAATGTAGCCGTGAACAGCTATAGCGGAGATAATGACAATTCTCCATTAGATTCTCGGGTTTGTCTGTCCTATTCAGGCGTAACATTATAGTAAGTGGCGCATACGTTATTTTACCCCTCGACCGACGGATTTAGCACAGTCAAGGGAACAAACAGTAGCGCATGTCCCTATTCCTCGCTTTATTTACATGCACTGTGGACCAAATGCCGAAGTGCTATGAAAAAGGGTATTTCTGCCTTTTGGGGTTGGAAACTGGTGCTCTTTTGAAGTCCTTAAGAAGGGTTGAAGAGATTTTTGCAAGGTCACGTGAATTGCATGGTGTTGCAAGGTTTTTACTTTCAGGCGAGCACCATGTAGCTATCCTTATGATTAACATTTTGATGTCGGTACTTGGTAGTATTATTAAGTATTAAAATTTATATATAAAAATCTGGCTCTCCCTAGTTTAGGGACATATTTGTGCGAGATGGAAATATTGTTATTTTACATTTAATTTATCTTCACCCACAAGAGTCTCAGAAAGGGAAGGCCGTAGGTAGTGCCCACTCATCCACTTTCCGCCGGAGATAAATTTTAGGTGCCAACGTGACAGATTGCGAGTCCATCGCCGATACTCAAGTCATTGAATATCTTCTCAAACGCATGCAGGTTCCCCTCGATGTTTTCCTTCACCGTAAAGCTCGTGGTGTGACTAATTATGTAATACTAGCTGTGCCCGCGACTTCGTCAGCGTGGACGGCTTTTTTATCTTTCGTAAAAATGATTTTTTTTTTCATTAAAAAGTATTCTATTTTACTTCTAATACCTCCAAGAATATGTGTACAAAGTTTTATGATGATCGGTTAAGTAGTTTTTACGTGAAAGCGTAACAATCAAACTTACATTCGAATTTATAATCTTAATATATATAAATTACGTGTCACGTTGTTTGTCCGCGATGGACTCCTAAACTACTTAACCGATTTCAATCAAATCCAACTTAAAAGATAGGATATCTTACATCACAATTTGAGCCGATAGGTGGCGCTACGATTGTGTTTCAGGAAAATTTTACTTTTTCACCCGGGCGAAGCTGGGCGGGAAAGCTATTAGTTAGATTGTAAAAGACTGCAATAGTTTTATCAAGGGACGTAACACGTTAACTAACACTTAGGATACTGGTTGTCTGTACTGTGTGCACGGGTATCGTAATGTGCTATTACGTCTGCTACAGAGAATTGGTGCAATCAACCAAGTTCCATTGTCTCCCAAGTTGAGTCCCTGGATACCGTTCGTTCAGATTTTATATGCGTGAACTTTTATATGAGTTATGATGCCATCGTAAGATGTAGAAATGGAAAGATTTATAAAATCACACATCCATACGAATATTATAAATGCGAAAGTAACTCTGTCTGTGTGTCTGTTACCTTTTCACGCCTAAACTACTGAACCGATTTAAATGAAATTTGGTACAGATATAGCCTAGAGCTTGAGGAAGGACTTTTTAATGCGAAAAAGGGTTGTAAGGGGTTGAAATAGGGGATTAAAGTTTGTATGGAAGTTTCGTCATTTTTGAAGCTTGAAACTTATTTTTTTGGCTCTTGATTACACATAAATTAATATTACATTCAAAGTTTGTAAAAATGTTAACCTTAAGGGGGTAAAAAAAAATGCTGCTTAATATCACTTTTCCGCGCGGACGAAGTCGCGGGCACAGCTATTTTATTATATTTGGAACTCAAACTAGATCATATCATCATATGAATATAACTCACGTTACGTAGTGACAATAGCTTCGAGCCGTGGTGTCCTTGTGGTTCTACTAGTGCCCAAAAATTCGAATCCCGAATGTACCAATGAGTTTTTCAGACGTAGCCGTTTCCCATCAGGTAGGCCGTATGCTTGTTTGCCACTCTTGTTGTATAAAAAAAATATATGTACATTTGAGAAGAAATTCAAAGACGTAAGATAGTCGTGCTTGACTAACGGAGATGACTCTCCATCTATCACAATTGCACTTATAAAATATATTCGGCGGAAAGTGGGTATGAGGGTACTACCTGCACATCTCTGCCTACCAGGAAAATTGGAGAGTGTGGAGGTATTTTGTCAAATCTAAGAGCTTTTAACAAAAACACTCAATTTAACTGTACATTTAAAACACCGATACAAAACCAATCTGCTCGTGACCAATAAATAGATAATGCATAAAACATACGCGACCATAATAGCTATGAAAGTACTTTTTTATTAGCCATGCAACCATTTTTCATGACCCCATATGAACAATATCTACTTCAGCAATGGAACAAACTTAAAAATCAGAGGCCATTGTATACCAGTCGATCAAGCCGTGTAATGTATGGTGACCATATAAGTACAGTATATTACGGACATTCCCCGATAAACAAAGTGTGAAACGTTCATAAAGCGTGTTTTATGGGCTTTGATATGAAGGCTATGCTTCATAGTTTATGTACTGGATATATTGGTGACAATGCTGATAGAAAATAGTTTTATGGTCACATTTCAACTGTGAGTAAATATTGTCACCATACTGAATCCTGATAGCTTTTTTACCGAAAATATCGCAAACAAGCTTGATAAGCGGTTACTGTCGCCTATGGACATTTTGCCGACCCTGCAGGAATCAATTCACACCCGACTTAAAGAACTCCATCGGTGTTACTCTCTGGGGAAAACTTAAACGGGGAGTTCATTCTTTATCATGAGCGATTGGTCAAATTGTTTAAAATACTTCGCAGTCGGCTGTCAAGAGCATCGCAGTGCTGGAAGCATAAAGCCGACTCGTACGCCTTCTGCCAGCACAGCCGTCCCTCGTGGAATCCAGAAATGTGTCTCGTAACCCGCTCATAACATATAACCTTAACCTTTTTTTTTTGCATAAATGTAAGTGCAAAATTCCCATTATTTTGCAAACAGTGCTCAACGTACAGTCCTTCAACCAAATGACACCCCGTCTCCCTAGGCTTTGATGGATTCCCTGTACTTTTTTACATGCAAATGCGATCAATCACTGAGATAACTGGCATTTAACAGATTGCCTGGTGTTCCGGGCTCAGTAATTGTCGCTTGGTCGCACCGATTATAGTAACGATTTGCATCGATGGGGTTTTTGGTTTATTGGCAAATTTTATCAATTTAGCCGTGGTGGCCGAGTGGTTCGAGCAGTTGCCTGCGACCCAAAGGTCGCAAGTTCGAATCCCGACTGTACCAATGAGTTTTTCTGAACTTAAGTACAGTGATTAGTCACACCACGAGCTTTACAGTGAAGGAAAACATCGAGAGGAAAACCCGCATAATGTCTGAGGAAGAAATTCAAAGGCGTATGTATAGTCGTGCTTGAGTAACGGCGATGGACTCGTCATCTGTCACGTTGGCACCTAATATACCTCTGGCGGAAAGTGGGTGTGTGGGTACCTATACACCTCTGCCTACCCCTTCGAGGACCCTTGTGGGAAGGCGTGAGGATATATATTATATTATTATTTATGATCAATTTAGAGGCGTTGATTTGAACTCCGGTGGTCTGTAGCAAAGAGTTTTCACAACAAAAGTGCATTTACGCCAGGAGCTTTAAGTCGCTTCGTGAGGAAGCTTGTTTGTAAGCACATACGTACATACATGCTTGAGAAACCCTAGATACTCGTACTTAAGTCTCTGGTAAAAAGAGGAGGTTAACGAGGCTGAGAACGCATGATGTGGCTTGCGTTTTAGGAATGTTGTTCGGTTCTCCACGCCATCCCACCACGGGTCCGCGGGGAGTTTTTTTTACCACCACATTCGTACCACACCTACAACAAGCATGCGGTCCGCCTGATAGTAAGCGGTTACCGCCGCCTATGGACGGTATGTAGTAACAAAGCCTGTTTTCACCGGAGATATTTGCAGATGCCAAACTGGCGTCAGTCTCGAGTCCCTCGCCGTACCTCAAGCACTATAATACATACTTCTTTGAATGTCATCTCAAACGTATGCAGGCTTCCTTTCGATGTTTCGCTTCATCGTAAACCTTGTGGTGTGATTATCATAGGATTCAGCCTCTATGCACCCACTGGGTATAGGCTTCCCGGATCGCTAATGATTTCGGTTCTGAGATGTTCTCCACCACATTTCTCAGTCGCCTTTTGATTAGTCAACTATACTTTTTTGTTTTCGATTTCCGGAATTGAATATATCATATCTAGAACCGGTCTAAACTGCAGTTCAACGGAATTAACAGTTTCGATTATCCTAGCTTGCGTCCAGCGATGTACTCGGTCCACCTGGCGGCTGCCGGCATCTGTCGCAAGCTAATTAATTCAGTTATGGCTACACACTACGGCCCGCTGGACCCATGCCAAAGGAACGATTTATATTCAATCGGAACTTTTTATAAAACATATTTTGTCTTAATTACAAAGTTTTTTATCGAGTTTGTGTGAAATATAGCTCGACGAATTTGTTGGACTTTATTATGATTTATATAATTATATATTCTCTTGAATAGAATTAGGAGTTGCCAATTTTACAACTACTACTACTACTACTATTAAACTACTATTAAACAACTAGCATTTGTTTTCTTAATTTTTCAAACTGATTTATTCTTTAAAAAGGAAAAAGTTAGACTTAATTACACTTGTAAAAGGCGAGTTCAAAATTCGTAATAGCTGAGTGACATCAAGCAGTTAAGGTGAGATAAATATATTTCAATTTGTCATTTTTTTACGTTATATTCGCATAATAATCTGCTTTAACGATAGATTTAAACATGGAGAAACTAACTACTTTTTTATATTATTAATAGTTACTGAAAAAGATCCAAAAAAACATTGTGTGTTGTGTTCCTACGCGGTGAATAAGGTCTCCAGTAATGAGCTCCTTGGGGTGGGGGGAGGATTGTTATATTGTGTTGGCAGAGGGATTAGTCTCATTATGCTGCCAACACAGTACAACTCTC
Organism: Drepana arcuata; assembly: GCA_016069955.1. Taxonomy (NCBI): domain Eukaryota; kingdom Metazoa; phylum Arthropoda; class Insecta; order Lepidoptera; family Drepanidae; genus Drepana; species Drepana arcuata. The sequence goes on along the minus strand of JACCPG010011040.1, from coordinate 9,183 downwards.
CGAACACAGAGTGGCAACGCGCAAGTGATACTTCGGTATTGTAAGCGTAAATAAGCTGCGGTAACCGTTTTGCGGACCGTATGCTTGTTTGCCAATCTTGTTGTATAAAAAAAACATGTTTCGGAGTGATTATTACCCCCTATAATAATGTTGTTATCAAAGGAGCTATTTGTTTAATTACGTCATCTCGAGGATACATTCACAACACCTGACGACTTCTAGAAGACAACTGTTCCATTTACTGAGCCACCCATATAAATAAATAAATAAATACCTGGGACAATTCCACACAAATTGACCTAGTCCCAAAGTAAGCAAAGCTTGTGTTATGGTAACTAGACAACGATATATTTACTTATATAGATAGATACATACATAGGACATCCAAGACTAAGGTGCAAATATTCGTGTTCATCACACAAATATCTGCCCTCAGCGGGATTTGAACCCGCGACCTCAAGTTTCGCAGTCAGGAGCTCTAACCACTAGACCAGACGGTCGTCTATATATATTGACGTAATGTTTCAAATTCATACCTGCTTTGCACCTCTAATAATATCGACAGCTTTGGATAAATCATGAGAACGTTAACAGGTGGAAATTTTAACAAGGGTTTGCATGAACATCATCAATCTCTGCCATATGCACATGTGGAGAGTAAACACAGATTTGATAGAAAAAAAACGGAAAAGTTATCAATTAAAAAGCCATCCAATAAATCCTGAAAATTATAGCCAGTAAGCTTTTTTAAACTCATTAGTACAGTCGGGATTCGAACTTGCGATGTCGCAGGCTACTCGAACCACTCGGCCACCACAGCTATGATACGGTTTGTTATTACATACACATATATATTCACGCTTTTCCAGATCGGGTAGGCAGAGGTGTAACACACTCTTTTCTCGCTAGAAATTCATCTAGGTGCCATGGTGTCGGATTGCGAGACCTTTGCCGATACTCAACATAGCTATATACGTCCTTGGATTTCTTCTCAAACGTATGCAGGTTTCCTCTCGGTATTTTCTTTCAACAAAGCTCGTGGTGTATTCACACTAGACTTACCTCACTCTGTTTCCTCAGACCCATGTGTATATAAATATATTATAATAATATAATATCTCCTCACGCCCTCCCATAAAGGTCCCCGAAGGGGTAGGCAGAGGTGTATAGGTAATACCCACACACCCACTTTCCGCCAGAGGTATATTAGGTGCCAATGTATATAGTTCAGGAAAACTTAAAAATACATAATTTCGGGGGTTGAACTTGAAACCTTGACTTTGCAGGTAACTTAAACCACTCCGCCATTGGAGATTATCCCTTTAAGAATTATTATAAAACTAATAACCTTCACGCACATACAAACGAAAGTACCCGACGCGATTCAATTCGAGTAATGGAAAACAAATTTTGCAAATGGATCTCTTTGAAGCCACCCTACTCCTGGAATATAATCAGTTTTGTCTGTCTGTCTGTGTTGGATTAGCTTTTGGGGGTTGCAATTAGTCGTATGCATTCTGATGAAATACAAAAAAAGTTTCTCTCATAGTTGAAAATATCAGCTTTTGAGATGCCTAAAACAATAATTTTTGTATATGTCCCGGAAGGGATGTGTAGATTGTACACGCACACCCACATTCCGCCAGAGATATATTTTAGGTGCCAACGTGACAGATGGCTAGCCTATCGTCGTTACCCAAGCACGACTATACGTATGTACATACATACGTAAAACTCGTGGTGTGACTAATCACTGTTCTTAAATTCAGAAAAACTCATTGGTACAGTCGGGATTCGAACTTGCAATCTTTGTGATGCAGGGAACCATTCAGTGACCACGGTACTAATTTGTATTGAAAAACTATTTTTGAATTAGCTAACGATTTAAATAAGGAAGGTTTAATAGTATAATAGCAAACTATTACCTAAAGGATCGTATACATAACACAGGGAAAGCAGAGCACTAGTTCTATCTAGACTTACTTTAATTAAGCTATAAACTCTGCTATTTATGTTATTAGAAATAAACCTTATCTCAATGGACAAGGATTCAAATTCGCCAACACGATAATTTTGTAATTCGACGCCACGTGACCCGAGCACATAACCTCTATACGGCCTATAATAGCCTACCAACATCGTTCTTCGACCGACTCCAGTTCAAACCGAGTATGATAGCAGTTACAAGTGTTACAACGCACTGAACAAATTTATACTTAATGATTTCTATTGTTGTATGTGTAAATGTGTAGTGTAGTAAACCGTAGTGTTATAAAGTGTAGTGTAGTGTTTTCGTGAAGTGTGACATGTGTCAGTAGTGTGGGAAATGTACAATAACTATGGACATCACAGGAGTGGCGATGGCTATTACAAAGTTAGTCTTAAATAAAGAGTTCAATTAATAATACAAAGCGAAAGTGTGTGCAAGAAGAGGCAGAGTTTGACCGCGTTCCAACTACCTAGATCAAATTGATCGGACTACTAAAGACAGGAACGTCAAGGGTACTCGAAACCGATGAGCATGAATGAAGAGACTGATGAATGTGGACGAAGCGAAATAGGTATGTAAGTCTAGAGAGAATTGGCCGTCAATACTCTCTGCCTACCCCTTTAAGGATTATATGTATGTAGTTCATAATAGTTAATGCCTACGATTTTATTCATCTTTTCAATTGTGGTCGAGTAGATTGAATGGGCAACTTTATAGTCAAGATTACAGGTTGGAACCCTTTATTCTGTGTTTTGTCACACTACAAGCTTTATTTACGGAAAAATGCATTGCAATGGAAATACATTCCAAAATCCCTTGATCTATATATTTTTTTAATTATTACACCTATGTCAATAAGACGGATAGACAATTTTTTGAACTTAAGTACAGTAATTATTCACACATTTAGCTTTCCTGCATACGATTGAAAAGGAATTCAATATAGGTGTGGTTGAGAAACGGCGATGGACTCGCTATCTGTCACGTTGGCACCTAAAATATATCTGCGGCGAAATGTCGTCACGCCTTCCCCTAAGGGGTACATACAATTTAATTGTTGTATACCGGCACTATTTATTAAATTATTATATACTATAACTACGGACTCATGTCTGAAATAACTTTTTTTTTATTAGTAGAACGCAGGAGAACGCTATTTAAAGAATTCTGTATGTCAGCCTCGCAGCTACACCTGAGCAAGTGAATACAGTAGCAGACACTAAAGGCTCAATTTATCTTAAGCTGCAGGTGCTCTGACAAATGGATTCCCATCACGCGGTAGCTACTACACGGTCGGCTTCTTTGTCCTTTTCGCGTCGGTCTCGACAAAGGATTTACAGTTACAAATTCGAGAAAATGTCAAAATTACGTATATTTAGTCGCTAGCTATATGCCCCGCTCTTTTCTTGCTTGCTTGCCTACATATGACCCGCTCTTACAGTATCATTAAACTTGCTAGTGTTAGGTACACAAAAGGTCCTATTGCAAAGTTTTCTATCTCTGTGACAAGTTTTATTCCATTCTGTTCAGCAGTTCTGGCCATTTTAGGCGGTGACTGATCTTCACGGATCACGTGCTTGTTGGTCAGTTTAGTGGTAAAAATGCCAAATATCTTTTACTACTCAGTCACTTGTATGCAACACATTATGATCAAAATTTCATCTCGTGTTTTTAAGTAGTCATACATACATACATACATATCATCACGCCAAGTCCCTAACGGGGTAGGCAGAGAGTATAGAGCGCCAGTTCTCTCTAGACTTACATACCTCTTTCGCTTCGTCCACATTCATCAGTCTCTTCATACATGCTCGTCGGTTTCGAGTACTCTTAACGTTCCCGTCCTTCAGAGTCCGATCTATTTGATCCAGGTAGTTGGAACGTGGCCTTCCTCTGCCTCTTCTTGCACACACTTGCTTTGTATATTTGTTTCGTCAATCTTTCTTCACTCTTAAGTAGTCGCCATCATTAAATAGCACACGAGCACACAATTGTTGACAATGACTCCAATTTGGGTCAATCAGTGAGTTAATGATACCGTCTGCTATATAGGGTGTTTGGTATTATATTAGAAGTTTTATTGTTTTTAAAACTGTTCTATTCCAATAGTTTATATTGAAATCATATACCAAATAACATTTTTGTGGTGGCCAAAAGGTTCGAGTAGTTGCTTGCAACACAAAAATTGCAAGGTCGAATCTCGACTGTACCAATGAGTTTTTCTGAATTGAAGTACAGTGACGATTACAGTAAATCATCGAGATGAAACCTGAATACGCTTGAGAAGAAATTCAAAAGACTTAAATGTATAGTCGTTATTGAGTAACGGCGATGGACCATCTCTCACGTTGGCACCTATAATATATCTGGCGGAAAGTGGGTGTCTGGTTACTACATACACATCTCTGCCTAGTGCCTACCCCTTATATATAGGACCCTTGTGGGAAGGCGTGAAGATATATTATATTATTATTATGTTAATCGTGTTATCGCATGAATGATAAATTGTTTTCCTGAAATAAATAAATAAAATTGGATTATCGGTTTGGATGTACATATACACGGCTTTTTAGAAACCGAACAATATTGTATTGTTAAATTTCACGCGGATTAAGTCGCGGGCACAGCTAGTAATAAATAAATGTAAATGTGTGCGTCTTTATACCTCATTTTTACAACTAATTCAAACTTTAAAAATATTTTACCAAGAAATTCAAGTTTAAGGGGTAAATAGAAAATTCACTGCCTTTGGACCTTCCAAAATTGCCTGTCTCCTCCCCTGCCCTGAAGTGGGTGGAAGGCTTTCAAATGAAAGGAAGGCTTTCAAATGAAAACTTCATCAATCAGGGCTGACACATTCAGCGGCCGAATAGGGACAAAGGATTGTTTACCGAATATAAAATTCTCAGCGCATTTTATAGTATCAGCGCGACCCTCGGAAAATTATAGAAAATGTTTTCTACAATAAAATATGATACCTTTTCTAATGTAAAGGTTGGCCCAGTAGAATCGACAAGGCCCTTAGTTAATTTCCCGGTCATCTGATATTTACCTCGCCGTGGTCTCTGCGACTCGCCTGCAGAAAATAATAGGATGAAGCAAAATTCATTCGTTCATTCGCTTTTTGAAATTTAATTAAGTTTACATACATGCTCATATACGTTGGCCCAGTAATCTCGTACGTTTATTATCATCTCGATCTCTAGGGTACGGTGATGAAGTGCCCCTACACGTTAGATTAGCCATTGTCCGCTAATGATGGATGAAAGAGGGATATGGAAGTTGGATGGTGCTTGGCCCAAGCGGTAGGTGGGAGCGATTTGGAAATGTGCGTACGTATATATTCTTCTTCTTCTTTAAGTGCCTCTCCATTTAATGAATGTTGGCCGTTAGTTCAGAAAATGTCTGTCTGTCCTTCGCGAGGCGAAACAGTTCAGCAGCATTGTTGATGCCGGTCCACTCGAGAATATTGCGCAGCCACTACTTTCTTCTTCAGCCCACTTCTTTCTTATGTATTGCCATTGTATAATACGATAATTTGACGACCGTCTGGTCTAGTGGTTAGAGCTCCTGACTGCGAAACTTGAGGTCGCGGGTTCAAATCCCGCTGAGGGCAGATATTTGTGTGATGAACACGAGTATCTGTACCTCAGTCTTGGGTGTCCTATGTATTTATGTATATACATATATATAGACATATAGATACATATCTATATAGGTAAATATATCGTTGTCTAGTTACCATTACACAAGCTTTGCTTTATTTGGGACTAGGTCAATTTGTGTGGAATTGTCCCAGGTATTTATTATTATTATTTATTATAATATGCTTTGACAGTTTGAGACTAGGTCAATTGGTGTGGAATTGTCTCAAGGTATTTATTATTTACTATTATACAATACTAGTTTTGCCAGTACTTCGTCCGCATGGATGTCAGATAGCAGCACAAATAGCATCGTATACTAGATGTCTGATTACTGTTAATCGTCATTTGTCGCCACGATCCAAGATGCTGATGTATTCACAGACTCTCTGTTGTCTCTCGTTCTTTGTTTGAGGTTGTATATTTGTAAGTTATCTTTATTATAGTTTACTATGTTTTCTTTTTCTGTGCAACTAAATATATAGGCGCTTTGGAATTCGTTCTGAGTTTATATGTATATTAAAAATAAGTCGTATTATCGCCACAATGTCACGTTGGCACCTAATATACCTCCGGCGGAAAGTGGGTGTGTGGGTATTACCTATACACCTCTGCCTACCCCTTCGGGGACCCTTGTGGGAAGGCGTGAGGATATATTATTTTTATCGCCACAACTCAGACATTGTACCACATACGTCGCCCGACAAGGTTCCCGTGCCCTCGAATTAATTCGTCCGGGTTAATCTCGCGTCATTGTCTCCGGAACACTCCTGCTCCCGGACACGGTCACGACACGACACTTTCGGGCATTGTCCGACACTTCACGGTTGTCATGTCACTCTTCATATTCAAATTAATTGGGGGGTCATGTGTGATGGTAGCGCTTTCTAATTACTTGTAATGGGCTCATAGATTGTTGATAATGATTGGATATCAACCCTGTATGCTATTGATCGCACTCAACATTTGGATTGATAATTTTAAACCTTAAATTATTTTACATATCACGCCGAGCCCCTAACGGGGTAGGCAGAGAGTATAGAGCGCCAGATCTCTCTAGAATTGCATACCTCTTTCGCTTCGTCCACATTCATCAGTCTCTTCATACATGCTCGTCGGTTTTGAGTACGTTCCCGTCCTTGAGCGTCCGATCGATTTGATCTAGGTAGTTGAAAGATGGTCTTCCTCTGCCTCTTCTAGCACACACTTCTGTTTTGTATATATGTTTCGTCAATCTTTCTTCATTTCTTTATTTACTTTTTGTTTTTAATCTTCTCGTCTTGGCTTAATTTAATTCCATTACAATTAATGTGGAAACTACCAGGATCTAACGGTGTTCGTATCATATGTATTATAGTTTTTTTTTAAATTTAATTTTTAATAAAATTAAACTAAACTAAATTTTAATTTAATTAAATAACATAAGATAATGTATTAGGAGAAAATTTTTCTCTTAATTTGGAGAATCTGTTAATTTGGAGTAAATCACACCAATTGTTTCCCAACCAGAATGGTAAGTGAATAGCAAAAAATAAAATAAATAGGAGATTCCGCTAGTAGCAGTACAAAGAGAATCCAAAGACCTATCAGAACACAAACAGTACGTACACAAAATGAAGCGATTCTTTCTAGTTGACATCTCGACAAGGGAGGGAATTTATCGAGTGGTTGAAAAATGATGCGGGCTGGCGACACCCAGGGCGGTCCGGGGATGCGATTGCTACAAATATATACAGGATTGTGGGAATGATAATGTGGAGGTACTTAGTAGCAAAGAATAAAGAATTTACCGACCATTATAGACCGACGAGGACTTTAGTAAAACCAGGGTTTTCTGAAATGTCTGTACCAATATCTCTTTGCGATCTTTAGTGTAATGATTTTAGCGGTGATTTTTCAACAGTGAGGGATAACTTCGATCTGAAACCTGCATACTTTTAAGAAGAAATTCAAAGACAAATACTTCACTTTTGTAACAACACCCCCTTTTGTGCCGTACCTATGTTTAAATGCCAGCGTGACAGATGGCGAGTTCGTTGCTGTTGATTCTTAAACACGAATGTACTAAAGTCTTGAAATATCCTATCAAAGTGTATAGGTTTCCTTACAATGTCTTCCTTCGAGTGTGATTATCACTAGACTTCATATTAGTGAAAATTTTTGTGCCTTCGCAAAGCTTTAGAAATTGCTTTTGCAACGTACACCGCTTAAGAGTAAACATGAACGATGGGAATAGGTGGAAATGATAGGTGTATATCTGTATCGAATGACGGTACCCATTAATTTAGCGATTATTCCGATAGATTTCCCTCCCTTCAGACAATGCATAACTATTATTTGTAACGCATGCGTGCGGCTGAGGCGCCAGAGAAGGCTGAGCATAGACTATCACAACAGATATGCTTTCTCTTTCTTGAACCGAATGAATACCTATTTATTCCTACTGATATTATTATGAAAGCGAACATTTGTGTGGATGTTTCTGCCTCTTCCACACAAAACTTCTGAACGGAATTGGGCATAGAGATAGGTTATTAGCGAAATTAATCTACCAAATAAATACAATTTTATACTGGTGATACTACTAGATACTAGTTGGTGCGAGACACAGCCAGTAAATACACATATTTGAAGTGCACTGTTCGGCTGGTGCGCTTTAAGGCGACATCAATTGCCACATCTACGCATTAACTGCTTATTCTTTGACAAAATACTGTCACATTTTCCATTGTTCTTATTCATTCAAATGACGCGCAAAAATCTTACCACCTGTGTACAACCTTAAGATCCTGAGTTTAAAGTCCATTTTCAATCGCCTATTCGGTGAAAGGTTTTAAGGGCAGGATCAGAGTATTGTTCGTGAGATTTCGTTCGGAAAGTTCGCCCTTTGTAAATGAGCCGACTGGGCGGAAGTAGGTTGAGATCGGGATATTATTTATGTGACATCGAATAAACGATAATGGGGCGTTAAAGCGAAGACTTCTCGGAGTCGGCACCCCTAACGTGGTATTCACTTGGCTGTCATAGCTTGTTACTATATTTGTGTTATTATTATCTACTATATCTTTAAACTATTGTATGGCAGCGAATCCTGGGTATGTCAGAGGAAGTATGAAAATAGCTTGAATGCAGTCGAGATGCGATCTCTTCGAAAAATGTGCGGTGTAACGATATTAGATCGAATCCGCAATGAAGAGATTCGCAAATCAACTGGCGTCAATGAGGGTGTGATTGTAAAGATGAAGAAAGGCATGTTACGTTGGTTTGGACACATAGAAAGGATGAGTGAAGGAAGATTGACGAAACAGATATACAAAGCAAAAGTGTGTGCAAGAAGAGGCAGAGGAAGGCCACGTTCCAACTACCTGGATCAAATAGATCGGACTCTGAAGGACGGGAACGTTAAGAGTACTCGAACCGACGAGCATGTATGAAGAGACTGATGAATGTGGACGAAGCGAAAGAGGTATGTAAGTCTAGAGAGAACTGGCGCTCTATACTCTCCGCCTACCCCGTTAGGGACTTGGCGTGATGATATGTATTTATGTA
>JACCPG010011038.1:0-29910 GCA_016069955.1 Drepana arcuata | reverse complement strand
ATAAACACGATAAACTAAGACAAAAGTGCGCTGTATATTCACGCATCGCCTGATGGTAAGCGGTTACCATGGCCGTAATTCGATTCTAAGGGGGCTAGTTGTTGATCTTAAATACCCTGTATATTAGCTTCTTTAATAAAGTCCTTTATAGTTCTTTGGAAAAAATACAGAGTCGGGTGAAGATCAGATTGACGTATAAATGTGTAAATTTCCCTTATACTAAGAAGGATTGCTTGAATTCATGTGCTAGTGTTAGTGAAGGCGGATCACTTGAGGACGGGCCTGCGTATGTGTGCGTGCACACACACGTACGTAGTGATTCGTTTATTATGAAATGATTTATTTTATAAGCTCTACATTGTCGTAGTCACTTTTTTGTACAAGATTTCTTGCACGTCTTTAAGTATGTCGCTATTTGTAAATAGGATAAGATTAACACGGCGAGCGAGTAAGGAAGATAAATGTGGGTAAAGTGAAAGAGAAACTGGTGTTCTACTCTCTCTGCCCACCCCGTGAGGGACTTATCTTATGATATATTAAAAGTGTTTTTCCTTTCGGATTGTTTATATATGTTTTGTGTCCAAATACATGAATTAAATCTTGAAAAGAATATATGAATTCTGAGAAGTAGGTATGTATAATATTCACGCAAATATAGTACGCCTGAGCACACAATGACGCCGAATTATGATGAATTAAGAACACAGAGTCGCCTGTGTCAATAACGTCTACTTTTCTGTGTGAAACTGTGAACATTGTGTGTCTAATAGAAAACAGTATCCTAACTTAACGAATCTAATCCCAGGACGGTTCAGCCCGCGGCGTCATTCTGACGCGAGCCTTGTGTGTGTGAGTGTGTAAGTGTGTGTGTAAGGCGAAGTTAGATCGTCCACACTTTACCGCGAACCTCGATAGGAGAGAGTACAGATGTCGGCTATTATGGATACTGAGTTATAAAAAAAAAAACTCGGACATTAAAGACGGGAGCGTCAAGAGTACTCGAAAACGCCGGGCATGTATGAAGGGACTGACGAATGTGGACGAAGCGAAAGAGGTATGCAAGTCTAGAGAGAACTGGCGCTGTGTTCTCTCTGAGGGAGAGGGAAAAAATGATGAGGATGATGATGAAATGAGTTCTAGATCAATCTTTGATATTTTTGAGGAAAGGAATTGAGGTTAATAAAGCACCAGGAAACAACTATTTTAAATTTTAATAAATCTTTAAATATAGAATAGAGAATTAAAGTGTTTTTATAGATCTAAAGCTAAGAAAGATTCGCCCCAAAATCGGACACAGTAAATTGCAAAAGCATTGGATTTTTGGATTGTTTTTGTAATAAAAATTGAGCAATTAAAATCGCTGTTATGTAAACAATTATGATAGGTATAGCATAGGGTAGGTCAATTAGTATGACTGTATCATACATTTAAAAGCTGGGCTGTCTTCGCTGATTTCCTTCTTTTTCTTTCCATTTGCTCCTATCCTACGCAATTTCTGACGTCAAATTTGACACTGTATATAATGCACTTAAATGGAGTTATATAAGTAAGTAAGCCAAGTAAGTCTACATCACCATCCGCTGTACACTGGTCAGCTCCTAACATCATTAATCTAACTTTCGTGCTACCCTTTATAATAGTTCGGCCGGTCCCTCGAGTCGGCCGGGGGGTCGTCTAGGGGTGGGGGGCCGGGGGGTCGTATTAACATACGAATTTGGAGCCGTCCACGCCAGCCTTTCTTGAGGGGGGACGAAATTTAAGTTTTGGCTCGCGTATTGATCCGCGTCCGTCCGCGTTAGTATAATGATGCATATATTGCAAAATTCTATCAACTTTTTGATATTTTAAACTAAATATAACTAAATATAAGAGACATCATGAGTCCTAATCAAATAATTATATGTCATGAGTTCTAAGTTTTAATTACGTAAGACTATGGGACTCTACTTTCCCGCGAAGAACTCGGCGTGATGAGCTCTGTAAGTTTTGTTACCAATAATAATTATACTATACATACCTATACAGATGTATATCACCACTGATGACTATTTATTATCGAAGAAACATACGATATATTTTATTTTATTATTCGCACAAGAAGATAAAGATCGAATAGAAAAAGTGGTAATCAGGAACTTCTACACTGCAATATATATGTCTATAAATATGATGAATTTGATGAAGCCAAAGAAGTCTAGAGAAAGCTGGCTCTCTAGTCTCTCTGCCTGCCCTATGAGGATCATAATATGTATAATTATACATTGAAAAGCTAGTTATCGTTCGAAATGTTATTCAAATTCAAAATAATAGAGACTAATTTCCTTTAGACGATAAAGTTACTGCTGAAAATTACGCGCAAAGTATAGAATGAAAGCTGCATTCATGACATTAGCGTGTGTGTTTCTCAATTAAGCGAAAGCTTTGGAAGTTTTATTCCTAGTACCACAGCCTTAATTAAGCCAGCTTAAGTGTCTTCTACGTTTTCTATACTCATACTTTTTTAATAAAGCCAAGAGGTTCTATAACTGCGAAAGTTTGTGAGAACGAAAGAGGAACTTCTTTCACGCAAACACCCCTGAATGGAATGTATGAAATTTGGCACAGAGATACTGCTAGAGGGGGAGATACGAGATAGGATTTGTTAAAAAAAATTAAAACTAATTTAATTCGGGAGAAACCGCGACTCCTACTAGTCCGAAATATAAGGCTTAAGATGTGGTTCGTCGTAAGACGTATGTCATTTTTTGAATTAAGTATATTTGATTACAATTACATTCTCAATGCAATCTAAAACGTAGCCAACTACGTTGAATGTTCCCAATAATGGCAGCAAATTGACCCTACACACGTTCAAACGGATATTCTTGCAGCTATTAAAATAGATTGGATCGAAGATTGACGCAAAAGGACTCAGTGTGGAATCAATTAGTGGGAGACTGCCTCTCACCTGTAGGTGTAATGTGAGCTAGCTACTTGTACTTGTATGGTATTATTTTGAACCGATTACTACTTAGAATATGTAAATTTTTGACTATTTTTGTAAATAAAGCGATGCTTCGTTTGGGACAATTGGTGTGGAGTCTTCCTTAGAAAGTAATGACCCGCTGTGGCTTGCAGATTGAAATTGGATTTCATTGGACATTTTATTATGAAATAAATCATTAATATACTAGAAGTAAACAACAGTGAAGGCGTCTTATTCAAAGTTATGATTTTGTGATAATGTGAAACATAACCTTACATTTATTTGACGCCTTTCATCAAAACAAGCAATGACTGACAGCTGCTTACTGACAGTTACTTTACTGTCATATCGTTTTTTATGACGTCTGGATCTGTATTGTGTTGCCATAATACGCTTACGCATAATACTAATGCTTTCTGTTGAAAATGTTTATACAAAAATACTTGATTTAATGTTTTATGTTACTTATTGCTGCTGGCGGATAATATGAAGCCTATTGATTGTTTTTAGTATAACAGTTAGTTATTTATTTATTATATATATATATAATTTGTGATGTCTGTTTCTGATGTTAGTTTTAATGAAGATTATTTATCTATGTCTGATGAAAGTCTAATGAGCGATGACAGCTTTCGTAGCATCCCAACTCTATCTCTGTGTGACTCCTTGTACTCCCATTTCAAAGATGTTCCTAAAAATTTCAATGTAGTGCATATCAATGCACAAAGTATTCCGGCACATTATCCAGATATGCTGACTTCATTCAGTAATAAGAATATTCACGCAATTCTTGTCTCAGAATCATGGCTGAAGCCCTGCCTGCCCTCGACTTCTTACTCGCTCCCCGGCTTTCAGTTGATACGTCATGATCGAACAGGAAGAAGGGGTGGGGGGGTGGCCATTTATCTCAGAGACTATCCCATTCAGCATAGTTACTACATCCTCTCAGTCCCAATCCTCGGACGGATCTGAATATCTTTTTCTTGAAATCTTGCTCTCTGGCAGGAAAACCCTGGTAGGTGTATTTTATTGCCCTTCCCTACATATCAATTATTTCCCTTCTTTTGAGGTGCTATTAGAAAACATTGTTCCTGTCTATGAGCACACTTTAATTATGGGTGATTTTAATACTTGTTTATTGAAAGGGGATAATAGAGCGACGCAGTTTAAATCTATAATTAACTCCACCAATCTTCATATTCTCCCTTCTGCTGCTACTCATTTTTTCCCACAATGTGAACCTTCTCTACTTGACCTTACTCTTGTATCTTCGCTTGACCATGTGGCCACACATGGTCAATGCACAGCTGATGCTTTCTCTTTTCATGATCTTATCTTTCTTTCCTACAAGATCCGTCCGCCAAAGAACAAGCCTAGAATTCTCCTACAGCGCAACTTTGGCGCTATAGACCGGGACCAGCTTCTGAGGGACGCACAGGAAATTGACTGGGATGGCATCAGGCACGTAGATTCAGTTGACGAGAAGGTTAATATCTTCAACTCACTACTCACCAAACTGTACGATGCACATGCTCCGGTCAGACCTGTTAGGGTGAAACACCTTCCAGCTCCTTGGCTCAATGATGAAATAAAGACCTTACAAGCCAAGAAGAATACCATTAAAACTAAATATAAGGCAAACCCTGAAAAATATCGCGAAAAATATAGGCAGGTCAGGAATCTCTGCAATAGGATGTGTAGGGACGCCCAACGACGCCATATTCATAAATCTATTGAAGACAGCACTCCAGCTAACGTTTGGAAGTTCTTGCGGACTCTGGGAGTTGGTAAGCAAAAACATGTTTCCACCTCAAATAATTTGGACTTAGATGCCTTAAACCTCCATTTCTCTTCGGTAGCACATTTTGATGCTACCACTAAAACTAACACGCTAAGCCATGTCTCAGGTTCTTCAACTCCCATCAGTCCAACTTTTTCATTTAGTCAATTTACTGATTGTGACGTTAAGAAGGAAATATCTTTCATCGCCTCCAACGCTGTCGGATGTGACGATATCAGCCGCAAGATGGTCCTTCCTCTTTTAGATTTCCTCACACCTATTATCTCCCATATCTTCAATTCTTCCATCTCCTCTAGCTCCTTTCCAACTCTTTGGAAGGATGCACAAATCATTCCACTTCCTAAAAAAAAATAACCCTATATCTTTTTCCGAATATCGACCTATTTCTATCCTACCTTTCCTGTCCAAGGTGTTGGAAAAGCTAGTCTACAAGCAGTTAAGTACGCACTTGGCACAACATAGCCTCCTCAATCCCTTCCAATCTGGCTTCCAACCAGGCCATAGTACCACTACGGCCTTGGTTAAAGTCACTGATGATATACGTGCTGGCATGGAAAAATCACAGCTGACAATCCTGACGCTGCTAGATTTCAGCAACGCATTCAACACCGTCGATTTCGACATACTGCTTGCCATACTAGGTTCCCTTAACGTATCTCCAACGGTAATTGACTGGTTTCGAAGTTACTTGTTCGGACGCAGGCAGCGTATACGCCTGGATGATAGAATATCGTCTTGGTGTTTTACGTCTGCAGGCGTCCCACAAGGTGGCGTCTTATCTCCACTTCTTTTCTCGATATTTATTAAATCTATCACTCTCAATATCACTTCATCTTACCACCTATATGCAGACGATCTCCAGATCTACACACAAGCGTCTCCTTCTTCTCTCCCCTGTGCTATCAGAGCTACTAACATGGATCTGGATTTGATATCTGACTGGAGCAGGAATTACGGGCTCAAAGTAAATCCTTCGAAATCTCAGTCCATAATTATTGGTTCGAGTAGACTGATGGCCCAGGTGGGGTGGGAACGGATGCCGCCTATCTCTTTTGACGGTGTTATAATACCCTATAGTGATGTAGTCAGGGATCTTGGTATTCTTCTTGACAAAACACTATCATGGGCACCTCAGGTTGCAGAGGTAGGTCGGAAGATGTTTGCTGCCGCGGGGTCCCTCAGACGCCTACGTAATTTCTTGCCTATAGACGCTAAAATTGCGCTATCCCAAGCATTGCTCCTTCCTATCCTTGACTATGCTGACGTCAGCTATCTTGACCTTACCGAGGAGCATCTTAATAAACTTGAGCGCCTTCAAAATCTCTGCATACGGTTCGTATTTGGATTACGCAAATATGACCACATTACTGAATTTCGCCGTAAGCTCAAGTGGCTACCCATCCGACTTCGCCGGAATACTCATATCCTATCACTTCTTTACAAAACTTTATTTGATCCTAGAGCCCCCAAATACCTTCAGGAACGCTTTGAATTTCTTTTTTCCAACCTGCACCTACTCCGTAAGACCAGGGAACTCATCCTTAAAACTCCTACCTTCACTTCTTCTTCCTATTCCAAATCCTTCACTGCGCAAGCTGTTCGTCTATGGAACTCGCTACCCCAGAACATCAGACTGGCAAAGACATTGAACTCCTTTAAGAAACTTTTATTTGAACACTATTTCTCTTCATAATTTATTAATATATAATGTTTATGTATATTTTATTGTAAGTATATATATATATATATATAAAGTAGTTATATGTATCGTATTTATTTATTTATATTGCTTAGTGTATGTATATTATAGTAATTGTGTATATTTCATCCGCTAAACTATCACACCTACCTTTTTTCTTTTTTTCTCTATTTCTTTTCTCTCTAACTTGGTTGCCTGGAAGAAATCGCTTTTGCGATAAGGCCGCCTATTTGTGCGTACTACATGTTGTTCTCTGTTTTTTGTCATCCTATTTGTTTTTGTAGATGTGTGTGTACAATAAAGGATTTAAATAAATAAATAAAAATAAAAATGAACCCTATAAAGACGCAAGTGCTTGTGGTTGGGGGACCTAGAATGAATGCCAAAATTCAATTGTCTCTACTTCCCCAAGTTATTTGTGATGGCTCCGTTATTGAATATAGCGATCAAGTAAAAAACTTGGGGATTATCATAGATAGGAATCTTTCTTGGAACCCACAGCTACAAGAACTTAGCCGTAAAGTGTATGCTGCAGCTGGCTCCTTACGAAGATTGCGTAACTTTCTTCCAATTCCCACAAAATTTTCCCTCGTACAATCCCTTCTTTTTCCCATCCTTGACTATGCTGATGCCAGCTATCTGGATCTCACCGAAAACCAACTGAACAAACTTGAGCGTCTGCAAAATGTCTTCATTAGATTTATATTTGGCTTGCGCAAATATGATGATGTGTCCGAGTTTCGCACTAAGCTCAAGTGGTTAACAGTCCGCCTTCGTCAGAATACTCATATTCTTTCCTTACTTTTTGCTATTCTTTTTTCTCCTTCTTCCCCTACATATCTAAAAGAACGTTTCGGGTTCCTTTATGAGTCTCATTCCCGACTGTTGAGATCATCGGAAAACTTAAAGCTGAGTACACCGATCCACACGACACGTTATATGGACCAATCCTTTGCCGTTCAAACAGTGCGTCTGTGGAACGCGCTGCCATTGTCCGTAAGACAAGCAAAGACTCCCCATTCCTTCAAGCTACTTGTAAAGGAACATTACCTTAATTCTCTGCAGTAATAATAATTATAAATGAATATATTTGTATCGATATGTATATATATCTGTATGTATATGTACAATAAAGCATATAAATAAATAAATAAAGTAAGCAGTCTTCCTTTAGTACTTGCTGGCGATATTAACGTTAACGTTATGGATACCCACAACAATCTCCAAAGCCTAGAATACCAATGTTTTATGGAAGAACATGGGTTTGTTCCGGCTATATCTCAACCCACAAGAGGATTGTCTTGTCTAGATCATATATATGTCAAAAACATAAAAAAATTACAATCATTACTCGGCGTTGTTTGTCATATTGATATAACAGACCACTATCCAGATATGCTCGGTATGAATCTTAATAAATCTAAGCCGCTTAGATCCAACTGTTTAAAAACTGAAAGGGATCTAAATGCTATAAAAGAGGACATTGCAAACATAGATTGGATCAGCCTGTATAACACTAATGACTTAAACTACGCTGTTAAAATCTTTACAGAGCTTTTTTCAGATATTGTCAAAAGACACACACGAGAGGTTAAAATTACCAGAACTAAATACAACCTAAAACCTTGGATAACACCCGGATTAATGCGTTGTATGAGGCACCCCGATCGTTTACATTTACGTGTTAGAAATGACAAAGAAAACATAATGTATCAAGTAACGTATAAGCGCTATCAAAACCTTTTTGTACAGCTGCTATGCAAGCTTAAATCCGAATATGAAGCTAAAAAAACTTAAAGAAAATGTTAATAAGCCCAGAAAGCTATGGCAATCTATTAAAAACATCTGTAACCTTACATACAATAATAAACCACCCACAGAATTACTTATGCTTGAGGGCTTTCGGAACACACAGCAGTCAATAGATTTTACAAATAATTATTTTTCTTCAGTTGGACAAAAATTTGCAGATAGGATATTAACCAACTTAAATACTAGTGAAGTTTTCGTTTTTCATGCATCCAACTGACAGTGAAGAAATAGCAAAAATTATAATGGGCCTACTCAGTGATAAAGCCCCAGGAATAGACGGATTTGACAAAATTCTTTTAAAACATGTAAAAGACGAAATTGTTTTACCATTAACATACATAATGAACCTTAGTCTCTCCAGCGGTATTTTCCCATGACTGGAAAATTGCATCTATCTACCCAATCCACAAATGTGGCTCAAGAAACTCCGTTGAAAATTACAGGCTCCGTTGAAATTTACAATTACAATTATCTCTTTGTTGACTGCTTTCTCCAAAATACTCGAAAAGTTTGTGAATACACGCCTCATTCACTACTTGGAAACCCAAAACCTGATATCGTCCAGGCAGTTTGGTTTCCGTGAGGGAAAAAGCACCGAAGATGCAGTCACACTACTAACAACTGCGGTGTCATCGCATTTGGACAGTAAAAAGTCTTGCGTTGGTATCTTTCTGGACCTTGCTAAGGCTTTCGACACTGTCTCCATTTCTATATTATTTATTTTTTTCTATAAATTGGAAATCAAAGGTGTTCCAGGAGTTGCCTTAGACTGGTTCAGGAGTTACTTAGAGGAACGAAGTCAGTGTGTTAGGATCGGCGAGACAACCAGTAGCCAACAATGTATTCATTATGGAGTTCCGCAAGGAAGTATACTGGGACCCACACTATTTCTTCTCTATATCAATGACATCCATGACATTGATATCAAAAACGCAGAAATTTTGTGCTATGCCGATGACACTGCAGTTGTTTTTCACGGACCCACATGGCCTGCAGTATGTTTATCCGCTGAGATAGGTATGATGAAGATTTATCAATGGCTCCTGTAGAACCTTTTAACATTGAATACTATGAAATCGATGTATCTGTGCTTTCATAAGACATCTGCCTCGGCCCCAAAGGTTAACATTAAACTCAGAATTCATAATTGGACATGTAACATGGATAAATATTGTAATTGTGATTATTTAACACGCGGAAAAGCTATAAAATATCTTGGCGTGCATATTGATGAAAATCTTTCATTTAAAGTACATATCAGTGTTCTTTCTGCCAGAATTAGAAGAGTAATAAATGTTATGCGTAATTTACGAAATGTTGCAAGTATTGAAACTCTTACTGCTGTGCGCTTTGTCAATCTCTAATAGTATATTGTATAACATGCTGGGGAAGCGCCAGTAAAACCCTTTTTCGAAAAATTTCACTTTAATAAATATGCGGACTATTAGCTTGTAAATTAGTTCTGAATGTAACTACCTCAGTCCACTATTAACTTAATTTTTACTTTTACCCACTTTTTTTCAATAATTTGTCTTCTTTCTACAATTCATACATACATACATATCATCACGCCAAGTCCCTAACGGGGTAGGCAGAGAGTATAGAGCGCCAGTTCTCTCTAGACTTACATACCTCTTTCGCTTCGTCCACATTCATCAGTCTCTTCATACATGCTCGTCGGTTTCGAGTACTCTTAGCGTTCCCGTCCTTCAGAGTCCGATCTATTTGATCCAGGTAGTTGGAACGTGGCCTTCCTCTGCCTCTTCTTGCACACACTTTTCCTTTGTATATCTGTTTCGTCAATCTTTCTTTCATCCTTTCTATGTGCCCAACCCACCGTAACATGCCTTTCTTCGCCTTTACAATCAAGCCCTCATTCACGCCAGTTGATTTGCGAATCTCTTCATTGCGGATTCGATCTAATCTAACGCCGCACATTTTTCGAAGAGATCGCATCTCGACTGCATTCAAGCTATTTTCATACTTCCTCTGACATACCCAGGATTCGCTGCCATACAATAAGGTAGGTATCAATATCGCGTTGTGGACAGCAACTCGAGCATTCTTCTTGCTCAGACTTTTACTGCCCATCAACGCCGACGTGGCTCCATTCACCTTATTTCCGGCAGTTATCCTTCTTTCAATATCTTTTTCATACTTTCCATCTCGTGTGAACATGCTTCCAAGATATACAAATTTATTCACTTGCTCTAGAATTTGCCCATTTACCGATATAGCTTTTACTCGGTCACTTGTTCATCTCTTTCAGATACCAGAACCTTAGTCTTGCCAGCGTTTAGGCGCAGCCCCTTCTTTTCACATTCTACTTTCATTATGGTAACTAATGACTGCAGTTCGCCCTCTGATGACGCCAGTAAAACCGCGTCATCGGCGTATAATAGGCAGTTGACCACTAAGTTTCCCATTTTCACTCCACATCCGTTCGTTCTTAGTGCTCTCAGGCAGTTATCTAGATATATAATGAACAGCCAGGCAGACATGATACACCCTTGTTTGACCCCCGACTTCACATCAAACCAGGGTGACATCTCACCGTTAACCCTAACGCACGCCTCGCTATCACTATAGAGTGATTTTACGGCATGCAGTAGGGAACTGCTCACTCCATATCCAGGCAACACGTCCCAGAGTTCCTTTCGTACAACTCTATCAAATGCCTTCTCTAAGTCGACGAAAGCGCAGAAAACCCTTTGGTTAATATCCAAAAACTTTTCCGCGATTCCGCGAAGCGAGAAGGTTTGATCCATACATCCTCTTCCTGGTCTAAATCCACCTTGGGATTCCCAGAGAAATCTTTCGGATCGCTCTTGCATTCTTATCGTCAGGATCTTCGTATACACTTTACTAGCTAAGCTGACCAAGCTGATGGCTCTGCAGTTTGAGCAGTCCAATCGTGATCCCTTTCCTTTATAGAAAGGCACGATGACTGCTCGCCTCCAGTCGTCCGGAACATCACCCTTTTCCCAGCAAAGATTGCATAGCAAATAAATGACGTCCCAGACCGCTGGTCCACCGTACTTGATCATCTCAGCCGTAATCCCATCTATTCCCGCAGCTTTTCCACATTTCAGACTTCTTATCGCACTTACAATCTCTCCCATGCTTATTTTATCCGCTATAGGATCCTCGACAGATTCTGTTGGAGGCAGCTCTGTGAGTAGATCAGCGGCATCATCATCATACATATCTTTGTAAAATTCACTCCATCGCCTGAGGACGTCTGTTTTTTCAGTCAGTATGTTATTGTCCTTCGAGAAAATCACATTCATCCTACTACTAGCTGTAACACAATTTCTGGACTTCTTAACTTCCCTCCAAAAAAGTTTTGCATTGTCCTTGAAATTCTGTGACAGTTTTTCGTCTACAGTCATTTGGAACCTCTCACGCTTCTGAGCTATTATCTCTTTCGTACGATTTTTTTGCAGGCGGTATTTTTCTTTCATCTTTTCTTTCATACTCTCACTTGAGCTGGACATAGCCAAAATGTCTTGCCTTGCATCCTTCTTCTTTTTAACTTCTTCTTTCACTTCATCATCCCACCAACCATCGCCATTTTTGGTTGTCCGCCCTTTCGAAATGCCACAAACCTCTTTCGCGGCGCATAATATGCTGGACTTAAGGAACTGCCAACAAACATCGACACTCTCAAACACATCTTTCGGTGGACAGGCTAGCTGTTCAGATACCCTTTCTTGATATCTGTCTCTAATAGCCGCATCTTGAAGCCTCCAGCTTTTGATGCGGTCTGCGACTGCAGAACAGGGACCCCCAGCGCGGGATCGCCAGCCCGCGAACAGACCCCTTATCCTAGTTATAACTAGGAAGTGGTCCGTTCCCAGGTCAGCTCCCCTATACACCCTGGTGTCCATCACCTGTGTTCTGAGTCGCTGATCTATTAGAAACAGATCTATCATGCTTCGCTCATTTTTCCGTTCCCATGTATACTGATGAATCCTTTTGTGGTCGAACATGGTGTTCGCCACCAAAAGGTCTCTCTCCATGCATACATCTAATATCAGCTTGCCTGCCTCGTTCACTCTCTTATCACCATACTTGCCGAGTACTGCCTCGTAATCCTTACGGGCTGTCCCGACCCATCCATTCAGATCACCACAGATTAAAAATATGTACCTAGTTTTCGCATAAATAATACACAAAATTAAAATGTATAATCAGATATTGTAATAAAGACATGGATAATGATGCATCGCTCTCTACGGCTGGCGTGTAAATTTTATCATATTTGGAATTCTGCGCTATATGAATCCATGAACATTTTATGAAATTTGTGTTATGTACATATTTTTATCCGTAGCAGAGCAACGAGCGTAGTTCAACAGGTATGGGTGTAGGCGTGACCTTACTACTACTACGTCTAGCGTATTACTAACTCTCATTTTCCTCCACTAGTGTTTGTAGTTGGTGAAAATGTTCATGATTGCAGATCAGCCGCGTCATCCTCAGTGTTTAGTACTTTTTGTACCAAAGACGTCCGAGTACAGGGTTGTAGTAAGCCTTACAATGGTGCAGCGAATGCATTGGTTGTTTTATCAAAGCTTATGCGTAATCGATCTCTAATCTAAGATTTTAAGAGATGTAAGGAAATGTGATTCATAGTAAAATATCTAACATATATATTCCGTTTTCAGTGGCCCAGTCAGAAGACTCACCAGTAGCGATGAAATTCAAGAAAATATGCCTTAAAACGCCGGTGGGCGAGGAACAGGCGGCACAAGCAGTCCTCGATCCTGCGTTAGGTGAGATGACCTGTTTATTTTTTTTTCTCAATAGAGCTCTTAGAATACCAAATCATAATTTACTGTTATTATTTACCTGTTATTATGTAATAAGGACGGAAACGTTAAGAGTACTCGAAACCGACGAGCATGTATGAAGAGACTGATGAATGTGAACGAAGCGAAAGAGGTATGCCTACCCCGTTAGGGACTTGGCGTGATGATATGTATGTATGTATGTATTATGTAATATATCTATGCTATTAATCGAACGTATCTTAGATGAGTAAACATTTGAATATTGCACGTTTTGCAACGTAAGTCATATTCTATTATTAAACTTATTATAGAATCAAACATACTCAAGGTTGTACCAACTAAAGCATTTCAAATTTGAAAATGTCCCATTTATTACGTCAAAAATAGCCATAACTTTCGATATCCCGGTGTACTGAAGCGGCGTTTCAGAGTCCAGTCTGGTGTTTGACTTTTAGTATTGACAATTGGACACTTGTCGGAATAGGAACCTCGACTATTTATAGTATACTTTCCAGCATTTCGTACTACTAAACTACATAACTCCGTCACCTTAAAGGTGAATGTGAACTCTGCTTGTTTGCATCTGTATTGGTATGATTTATATATTATGTATCCCATGCATATAGAAACAAAATAGATGCTATCATTAACCGAATTAAAGATTAACCCTCAAGGTTGGCGTTTGATGTTTAAACTATTTTCGGACTTTCAGAAGAGGCCAAAATTAAATTCTCTGTCACCGGTTTATTGTAGCTATCCAATTCAACCCGCTTTTAGTCTATCTAGTATTCAATGTAATTAGGTAGGTAAGGCATATGAAATTAAATTTCGATCTAAATTTTAACACTTATTTTGCGCAAAGTGCGTATTAAATTATTTAGTTTACTTGGGAGGCCACCGCCTTAGCCGTACATTGAATTGTGCTTTTATTTCCCATCGCGCCACGCATCGAGACTATGATGTCATCGATTTAATTGCGGTGGCTACTTCATTACGTACCTATAAAGCGACATTATTTCAGTCCTCCGTCGAAACAAGCTTTAATAACCACGACACCCGGCCGATCGATCTGTGGAAAGGTTACGGCGCCGTTATCTTTTTATGTTTTGTTTTAATTCTCCTTTCAATGTCAAGTTTCGTTTTAACGACTCGTCAGTTACTATTTCCTTTGTTGGTCCTTGTATGTTTTGAGAATGGTTGACAACGACCGGCCAGAGTTCAGAATGCGTGACGGGTTACATCACATTTCTTTTTATGTACCGAATGCGTATGTGCGCTGTAGGAATATATGGCTAGAGGGTAGACGTTCGTGCACAGGTCGTTAATGGTACAACGTGGATCTGTTGTGTGGTACGCGGGTGGAATAACCTATAATTAGATGCGCGCTCACCAATCCTCACTCGTCGCATTCGTGGATGTCTCTCCATTACTCTATAACTGCTTTGAACCGTATGCTCTATGGCCTCCATACTATGTGCTACCGGGATATTATTTTATCATATGTTGAGGAACAAGCTGAAAATGCTGGATGTGCTTGTCTTCTTATCACTTAATATGTATCTATTTGAAATGTTGTCTGATTTATGTGTCATGACCTTAGATATTGACGAGCATTTTTTTATAGCTTGACCTTACAATTGGTTTGGTATCTCTTGCAATTAGTTAATTTCCTAGTCGACTTACTAAGACATAAAGAAATTTCAGCTGAATAAAAAACGTCTAATTGATCATTTGTACCTACTTTATGTGCAAGAGAAGCAGCTGTTTGATATGCAATGTCAAATTCAATTATTAACTTATTTCGGCTATAAGCATTTGGTATGGCTTAATACCTAGCCTGCATACAAATTGCAGCAATATTCAGGGGGGATTTTGGGGAGGACGTCGCGCATCGGACGGCGTGATTAGTGACAAATATCCGTCAATGTTTTGCATAGGCGTGTGTATACGAGGTGGCGTTTCGAACAATAGGAGGTCGTCGTTGCAGTTTCGGCGGCGGCACGCGGTGGGGTCGGTGCGGGCGGTGCGGCGGCGTTGTTTCTCCGGCGTGCGTGGCACTGCAGTTCTACACGGCCGGTAATTTGATTGGACCCGAGCTGTCACCTATGCGCCGCAGTCGCCCGGCCGTCGCTCGCCAGCTATCGATTAGAGACCCGTCCCCTGCCCCCGCGCCGCCCGCGAACCGGATCTCGTCACGCCGCCATTGTATACCCGCGACGCTTAAACGCATTCGTTTCTCCCGATGCGAAAACGACGCATTCCTTCCGCGCGCCCTCCCGCCCCGCACCGGCCGGCCGCGGCACACCGCGCGGCGCCACATAGGACCGACCCTCTCATTACACTCTTACCACATTACCACTCCGGCCCAACCGACGCCGCAGATCACGACAAACAAAACAACATCATTCGCAGTTGTTATGATATCATCTAGCGTATTGTCGAGCTAGCAATCAAATTTGACTCTATTAATCCCAACTACAACATGCCTGCCGTTGGTAACACAGAGTCCTCTACTTGACATATATGATTTTTGTTTTCTCCAATATATATTATTTTATTTTACTGGCGCCTAAGGTCACATTCAGGGAAAAGTTGACAAAACTTGTTGATTTATGTCCGGTCCGATTGTACTATGACTTGGACGTTGCACCGATGCAATATTTCACTCCTACACAGTTTGTCTTGTGCTATTATTTTAAGTTTATTTCCTCATTATTTATTTAATATAAATAATAATAATATATCCTCACGCCTTCCCACAAGGGTCCCCGAAGGGGTAGGCAGAGGTGTATAGGTAATACCCACACACCCACTTTCCGCCAGAGGTATATTAGGTGCCAACGTGACAGATGGCGAGTCCATCGCCGTTTCTCCAGCACGACTATACATACGCCTTTGAATTTCTTCTCAGACGTATGCAGGTTTCCTCTCGATGTTTCCTTCACCGTTAAGCTCGTGGTGTGACTAATCACTGTACTTAAGTTCAGAAAAACTCATTGGTACAGTCGGGATTCGAACTTGCGACCTTTGCGTCGCAGGCAACTGCTCGAACCACTCGGCCACCACGGCTCTATTATTTTTAATTAAATTTTTCTAATTATTTAATATGATTTCATTATATTGCAATCTGACATTTTTTACTTGAAAATGGCTATATCTAAATAGGAACGAATAGAACCAAGTGACAGCGGGTCTTAAATCAACCACTTCGAAATGTCGTGTGATTAAGTAAAAATTTCTACACCAATTTGTTGTAAGATGATGACTATTCTCATAGTGTTGTTGAATCGGTCATAATTAACAATGAACCCTTTTCATACTTATAAATACATTTTTTTTCAGCAATTCTTTCTATTTAATAATGCGTATTGCGTACCTACAGCATATTGCGTAATTTTGTCGTCAATAATCATGGCTTTATCATAAATTATTAATCGGCACTTAATTTACTGTTCATTAATTTTATTATTATTAGAGGGCCGTGGTGGCCGAGTGGTTCGAGTAGTTAGTTGCCTGCAACACAAAAATTGCAAGCTCGAATCGCGACTGTACCAATGAGTTTTTATGAACTTAAATACGTAGTGATTATTCACACCACGAGCTTTACGGTAAAGTAAGAAATTCTAATGCGTATGTAGTATAGCCGTGCTTCAATTAAAGCGATGGACTCGCCATCTGTCAAGTTGGAACCTAAAATATATCTCAGGCGGAACGTGGGTGTGCGGGTACGACCAATACATCTCTGCTCTATTATATAAAATATATATACATATCATCACGCCAAGTCCCTAACGGGGTAGGCAGAGAGTATAGAGCGCCAGTTCTCTCTAGACTTGCATACCTCTCTCGCTTCTCCACGTTCATCAGTCTCTGCATACATGCTCGTCGGTTTGAGTACTCTTGACGTTCCCGTCCTTGAGCGTCCGATCGATTTGATCCAGGTAGTTGGAATGGAACGTGGTCTTCCTCTGCCTCTTCTTGCGTGTGCAAGAAAAGGCAGAGGAAACAGATTGAAGGAGGAACAGATCGAAACAGATTTACAAAGCAAAAGTGTGTACTTTTGCTTTGTAAATCTGTTTCGTCAATCTTTCTTCATTCATCCTTTCTATATGTCCAAACCAACGTAACATGCCTTTCTTCATCTTTACAATCACGCCTTCATTCACGCCATATATATAATATCTATCTATATTAATATAAGGTTTCTCATGATATTGTATATCCACCATTTAAATTCTAAAATTTTACCAGACCTGCGTTCAATTACTCCAAAAAGTTTCACACGATAGTTTTATCGGGATCGGATTATAACTTTAGGAGTGCATAAAGAACGTAAAAATAAATATCTTTTTATATCCGAATCACTCGTCCTTCCAAATTATTTTATTGGTCTTATTTGGAGTGTCATCATGGATATGATGCCTCTGGATCTTGTGTACCGATGACACTGCATGACTAACATTTTTCTTTATTGTACACACTGTCGTTTATTCCCGCAAGTATAGCATGGTTTTTGAATTTATAGCTGTGTTTAGCAATAGTTATTGGTCATGTATCTGAATAAAAAAAAAATAAACAGAAAATAATACATTTTCTACACGTTTTACTACGCATTTTTTATCGTTCTACGTTAGTGAACTTGACTTCAGAGTTAGTTTATGCGGCAATGTCTAGCGAGATCCTGTGAGACTGGTAAAACGGTGCAGTTTTCGGTCCACACTAAATGTCTCTTTATTATCGACTGATAAAAGTACCTATATCGATTTAAAATGCTCTAACGGGAAACATTTGAGCTTTGTTCGAGTACTACCTCAACAATTTTGCAAAACTTGGACTGAAATCTGGTTTTCCTGTTTTTCAAAGTTGCCTCACAAAACAGTTTAAAAAGGAAGTTTATACTGTAAAGGTAACAGACAAACATACGACCCGCCGAGTCGTGACCGGTAACTGTAGCCTACAGGTGCTTGATATACCAGAGTTATGTGGCACTCGCGCGTCGCCGACCTTATGTCTGTTGGACGATTCGGTTGTACTACATGGTCTACAAACTACCTCTCAACTACTCGTTTAGCATCATTCATGGTTCTGACCTCTGGACGCGAACTGCATATTTTTTATCAATACTGAATTAGAAACATGGAATAAGCAACATGCGTGTATCAGTTGTAACTGTGATGCACTTATTACACTACTCAAATGGTACTCTAAGGCGACTGAGTTATAAAGGCCCCTTCTTACCTCATGCCGCTAGTGTCGTGGTCCTCTCAATACGTGGTTGATAAAGCGCGCATGGGCTCAATAGCTGCGGTAGCCGATTACCATCAAACCTTATTATGTTAGTGTAAATATATCGTGTGATATTAATAGACCACAAGAAATTCAAACAATATAAGTATGAACCCGTCATTGCTCTATTGTAGGATGAAGGTTGCTGGCTCTACCATCTTTTTAGTCATGTATTCATATTAAAAATTTTGGTGTGTGAATGTTTTGATGTGAAAATGACAGGCTAATAACTTAACTCTTGTTATTCTTAGATCTTCTTCGGGACAAACTGAGTTGTATTAGTAAGGATGTTGTATTCGATAGTTTTACATTCTACACCGTTCATGAGAGAGTGTCACAGATGCTTTGCGATACCATTATTGACTATGCAGTAGTTATGGATCAATCATGTGGCGTTAAATATTTTTCATGGGAGGTCTGACCTCTTGCTTATGGCCATCGGTAATTACATACATATCCATAATTATGTAATTCCAGTTGTTTCGGCGCGAAACATCACTGACCCCGTAAAGAGAGCCGAGATGACTAGGTGTCTTCAATGGTTGCGCGCATGTCTGTTTCTAAGGTCGCGCCCACCAAAGCCAAAGCTAAATTCCGATGTAAATTATTTTCATTTCAATTCTCAATACAATTATTTTTTATGGTCGATACTATTCGAGCCCAAGACGCGGTGCTGAAGACAGCGGACCACCGTGGTGTATTTACACTGAAAACTGTAGGACCACATCTTACCGGCCGCCACTGTTGTCACTACGGTGTTTCGCGGGCGGGCAGATTTATTTGGACGTACCCCCTTAGGGGGGCGCAGGGTCGGGCGCGCCACCCACCGCGCCACCTCCACACATTTGACTGGATCAATAAGTAAGCAAAGGATGCCCGAGCAGAAAAACCATACACCCGACCACCCCAAGGGGGCACACGTAACCGACACCCCCCCACTAGCACGGGGGAGGACTCCACAGATTGCCATTTTCTCTTTGCCTACGCTTTAATTAGTTGCGTAGTGACGCGTGTGGATCCTTAATCCCATGTTATTAAATTTTCGAACAAGTCTTGTCCACTCCACGAGACTTCAGAGTTCATAAAAATGTAAGTAGGCATAAACTGTCAAAATCACAAACGCCTGCAATAAAATGGTCGTAAACGTAGACATCAAAAGATAGTAATCAATCTCTTTTATTCCCATTGTGAGATTCTACCATCTGAATAAATGGAAAAACTGCATTGGATGCGTCCAGGAATAGGAAGCTTAATTTAATACGAATTAAATAACAACAAACACTTTTCATCTAGTCGGTCCTCAATATTTAAGTCAAAATGCCACCATGGACGCGAGATTAGATAAAAGTAGATAATACACGTCGGTGTACATCGACCTATGTGTAAAATGTTCGTAACAAAAGCTCTCTCTTTGTATGCTCGATGTTCTCGTCTCTGCTTATCCATATTCATACAAAGAGTTCATGAGTACGCTGCTTGTTGGTCACTCTTGTTGAATATTAAAGACAAACGACACTAAAGAATCTCGGCGAAACTTTGTTTATTACTATAACTGTCCTAACTTAGATCATTACTCTGTTATTCGTAAACCATTACATACTCTGCAAATGTCATAAAAACATGGATAAACCGTATCCGACGTCCATGAACACACTCCCGAGACTGTTTGTCTTGTGCGTTCAAGAAGTTAAGTGTCTTTGCAACTTTGAAATGGAATAGAACAAAAATATGAGGAAGGTATCTTGGTAGTCTGTAGTGAAGGAAATATGGGTTTTACCTGTCTAACTAGCTGTCCCGCCCAGCTTCGCCCGGATGAAAAAGTAAAAATTCTTAAAACACGCACGCAGCGCCACCTATCGGGTCCAAATTGTTATGTAAGCTATTCTATCTGTTAAGTTGGATCAAACTGCACACGGTGTGCAAATTTGATTGAAATCGGTTAAGTAGTTTAGGAGCCCATCGCGGACTTAATTGCCATATATAAAAAGGTTATAGTGAGTCAATCTTAAAAGATAGACATCGCGGACGTTTTTTTAGAACTTTTAAAGAGGAACAATTCTTGAGATTAGCGCGTTCAAACAAACAAACAAACTCTTCAGCTTTGTAATATTAGTATAGATATCAACCATGCAATGGAAAATGGTCAGTTAAAAATGTTTTGCCAGCGTCTTATGTATGACCATCATAACGGTTTTCTATTCATACTGGCCTCGCAAGTTGTCTGACACTATTCCGCATTCCATTGAATTCTAGGAATGTTGTAACAAAATGTCTAAGTATCCGTTTAAGAACCTCGATAACCCTTGATAGTGTATAATTTTTTGATCACCTTTTAGTAGGTATGCAGAAGTGTCAGATCAAATCAAACATACATATATTTAACAGAGCGTGCTTTCAATTCGTCCAAGTACTTATGATACATATATCATCTTATTTTAATATAGGTTTGAGACTTTTAATAGCATAGAAGTTTATTTATTGGTGAGATTTACTAGTCTCATACTTCACAATAAATGCTTTAATAATCCATCTTTGTTTTAACTGAACAACCCTCTCATCTCTTAATTGGAATCTTAAGCTTGCTTCCAGCCAATCAGAGTGCAAATTGCCCGTTGGTAGTAAAAAGTGGTTTGGTGTAAAAGCTGTGATTTTTACGGGCACTTTGGATCGGTCGTCTCAAGATCAGTTGGAGTGCGGCCTCGTCGCGATGGCAATCGAAATAATTATCATAAAGTAAATCCCCCGCAATTCGGCGGTCGCCCCCAGCCCCGGCGCGGTAAATGGCAGCCCTCGAAGACGACGCGACGCTATAGTGATGCCGATCGGATACAGGCATGTCGATAGATTGGGCTCACGGTGTATTCTTCGCAATTATAAAGATGATTTCATTGTAGCTTTGAAATTAGGCAATTTAACTAATGTTAGCTCATTACTTGAGTCGTTATTCACCACGTAGGAACCCAACACAATAAATTGTGTTATTTGGCTACGGACTTCTATAAGGAGGAGGTCCTGCCCCAGTCGGGCAGCTCCAAATTCGAACGGAAACCCTTTATGCCCTACCTCTCTTGTTTATACCTCATCTATTCGTTATTTCAACTATCTGCACAGTAGTATAGTTATAGGTCTGTTTTACCGCCACATTGAACAACACTCAGCACTTCCTAGAGTTTGACTAAAAGTACTTTTATTCATCTTTATTAAGAGACAGTGTAAATAAGATACCTAAGATTTACTTATTATTATTATTTACTTAATTTTCAGATTTTTTTGTATTCATTTACACAATTATAAATAAAGGATAAGGTCGATGCTACATTACGCTACCCACTAACGCCATATTTCTTCGACGGGGAGAACCAAACAATGGCGTTTTAAGATTTTGCGTCACTGGTCCATACTATTGCCGATGGATTTAAATTCACCCGCTTGTTTTATCGTCTGTCCCTACTCTTTTACCCCTCCGCCTTTTACCTTATTAAAGCTAATAATGGTTTAGTTTCGCATCAAATCGGAATTTAAATTATTTTCTTAGGTTCGTAATTTTCTCTCAAAACAAGGGTGGTTTCAGATAGCCAATAAGTAAATACATTTTTGGACCGTGACATCTGTCTAACAATAAACTTACACCCCATTTAGCCCCAAAAGCATTCAACGGACGCAGCTTTTATTATTATTCATTTGTGATTAGTGAGGTGTCTGCGTGGTAATAATACGTGGCGGTACACACCCAACTCGCCCCGTCCTACTCGAGTCTAAACTGAAAATTCCTTGTAACACGATACACATTGTCGGCATAGTATTTATATTCATAGCATTTAGGTGGACACCTGGCAATGTAGGTATACATTGAAGTGTAAACCAGGTTAGTGAATCGGTGTTCGGAAGTCCTTGGCGCGTGTCGCGTCGTCACCGGACGAGACGGCTTCACCCCACGGGGGTCCCGCTTACGTAAGCCCGCGGGGACGCTTCCCGCGTATTTGACTACAAAACATAAACACGCTTGGATTGGCTCGCCGTATTCATATTTCACTTATTATTTAACCCTTATTCCTAGTAATGTTATAAATGCTAAAGTTTATGTGGATGTTCGTTCCTTTTTCACGCAAAACCTACCGAACGGAATTGGATGAAATTTGAACAGATTATTAGTTGGATTTACACAAAGGATATTTTTGTATTCCAGAAAAAAAACTTCTCTCAAATTTTACGCCGATGAAACCGAGATACATAATTCTTGTTTCGACAGATATCCAGAGCGGCTGAAATTTCTTAATATGACCTATATTCAAAAATAGTTCAAGAGTCTGTTGCTAAGAGGTTTGGTAGGAGTATTCCTTACGCAGTGCAGTAGTCAGCTTAGAACGGATTTTATGAAACTCCACCAGCAAGGTGGAACGCGGGGAGATTCTATTTGTGAACTCACTCATCACCAAATCTCAGGAATTAAGGCCGATTGCCTTGAAATTTGGTAGGAGTATTCCTTACACGATGTAGAGGTCAGCTAAAAACGCTCAAATATCAAACAATATTAATGAAAATCGGAAACCAAGACTATTCCAAATTCGCCTCTTTTTCTCTTATTTAATAAATTACGAAATACACATACACAGGCACATATTTTTGTGCGCTTAAATTGCAAACGCTGGGTAAACCTTACGAGATAGATCAAATGAATGTACTACGGAGTAGTATATCTTCAAATGATCGATATAAAAGTCCGCGATTGTATTTAATTATCTCTAAAGGATATACCACCATAAACAATTTTATCTTTTACATTATTATTAGTATCCGAAGCCGGGGCGGGCAGCTAGTATCATGTAAAACTATATATGTATAATTATTTATCTGGCGGAAAGTGGGTACTATCTACACACCTCTGCCTACCCCTTCGGAGACCCTTGTGGGAAGGCGTGAGGATAGCTACTTGTCTATTTAATAATAGTAATACATTATGTATCGCACGGTTAGCAATAGCTTTATTAATAAGAATAAAGTGAAATGGCGGACATGTTGTTTGATACGTGTCCGACTCGTGTCGTAATGGCGGTCGGCACATCGGCAGTAGGTACCTACATAAAAATCATAAGTTGTCATGGGTTCGTTTCGCAACGCACCTGCCGGTTGGCGGGCACGCTGTGCGCACACCCTCGCTGCAACCGTGTACATAATACATATTATTACAACTTCACTCTCATACTACTCATTATAATCGCTCGGATATTTATGGAAAGTATACATTTTGTCTACCTGCAGCCTCTTTATATTGAAAAAAATAACGCTCAGCTACGTATGTTTGTATTGTTTATAAGCGTCCTTTCACATGCACCAAGTGCAGTGGTCTGCGCAAGGCAACCGTGTTTCCGTTCTTACGCAAATCGCCACATCGCGCCGCTCGACCGCTCTCGGACTCGTCTATGGGCCACGGTGATTCATCACTCGTAGGTACATAATCTTAATAAGTACAGAGATGATGATGTCTTGCGAAACTGTAATGTTAATTGTCATTGCTGTTGTATTCGCCACTCGCTTTTCAAGCCCTTGATAGGCCATTGAAAGCTAAATATCCACTTTCGCGATTGCGTATTCCGTTTTCCTTTGTTATCCTACCGAACCACTCGCCCTAAGTAAATCTCTAATTGGCAACGTAACTAAACAAATTAGTGTATATGAGATTTGACTTGAATAAAGCGTCGGGAATTAGTTAGCTATGCGAAAGGTATATATATATACCTACATCTTAGCATGGACGTAGCCGTTGCTTTTTATGTGTGCGTTATGCTTATCTATCATAGAATTGAAACTTTAAAGTTCAATCTAATATACTTTGTTAGAGGCTGATAGTGTATTTAAGAACACAATTGTTTTTGCGGCCTGTGTGTAACAGACGACTTTGATGACATTTTGAACACACGTGTCCATAAATTGGTCTAATATGTTTTAACGTTATTTACCACATAATGTTTGTTACCAATTTACCTTTTACTTACATACATAATATGTACTATTCGTGGGTGAGAATTGGTAATGTATATTTTGGCATGCAATGTTCCAGTGGCGATGGAGGAGGAATCTAGCGAGCTGCCGGGCACGGACGGGCTCGCGCCTAAGCAGCGGCACCAGGCGAAGCACCGGGAGCTGTTCCTCTCGCGGCACGTGGAGACACTGCCCGCGACGCATATTCGCGGCAAGTGCACCGTCACCCTACTCAACGAGACAGAGTCGCTGCTCAGCTATCTCAATAAGGATGTGAGTATGTACCCCACACGAGGTCGGACAAACAAATACTTCACAGGTATCAACAACTGTAAGAATCTGAAAGATTTTGCTGAACCGGCACGTGCCGCTAAAGTTTTGCAGCGCCTATATATTTGTAAAGGCGCAGCTCTAGCTGATTTATTTTCATTTATCTTCATTATATAAACTACCAAAGGCTTGTAAAATATTTTTTACTTGCATTATTAGTATGTCTATTCGGGTCATATCTTGCAACTGAATTTTTAAGCAACCAACTGAGATGTTTTGATATAGTTTTTGTTGTTATTCTATCCATAAAAGATTTAATTTCATAAAAGAATAAGGAAGTGATTTATTTTGTCACATCCAAACATAAACCCAAATATATATCACTAGCTGTCCCGCCCAGCTTCGCTCGGGTGAAAAAGTTAAATTGCCCGTAACACGATCGCAGCGCCATCTATCGGGTCCAATTGTAAATCTAAACCATTCTCGAATCCACCTTAAGACCCACAGAAAGGGATAGCTTCGCCCGGGTGAAAAAGTTAAATTCCTGAAACTCGATCGCAGCGCCACCTATCGGGTCCAATTTAATATAGCCTATGTTCACCGGAAATAGTGTAGCTTCCCAACAGTGAAAGAATTTTTCAAATCGGTCCAGTAGTTTTTGAGCCTATTCATTACAACCAAACAAACAAAGTTTTCCTCTTTATAATATTAGTGTAGATTGTAATTCTCAGTAGTAGTCATTGCGAATACCGTAAGTAGTTATTAACGATATCTTAAAAAGAGATTTGTAATATTTGCTACTAAGATAGCGCCTAATTTATTTACACTTTCATCTGATTTCTGGTTAATTTTACTTTTAATTAAGCTAAAGAAGTAATTTGATTTATCGCAAACCGTACTAGTTAATTAGTATTTATAAATTCTTATTGTAAGAGTACAGTCACGACGAAATAAGTTAAATACCAGGAAAATAATACATTGTAAACTGTGCATGCATAATCCAATCGTACTTCCGTGTGTTGGAACTACAATACAGTTATAATCTATCCTCTTTAATCTATAACATGAATTTACACATTTCTGATTATTATCGCCTGCATGTTGGTGCCCGACACAAATTGAAATCTGTGTACCACAAACAAAACTGGTACGCGTTACAAGTGTCCTGTTCATATGGTGACCGCTTACCAACCGCCGAACGGTATCCTGGATGCCCCTTCTTTGTAGTGGGATTCTATAACAAGTCTCTAATAAACAAACAATAGAAATGTGTCCCAAATGTAAATGTTATATAGAAATTGTGAATTGTCGAATTAAATATGTGTTTTTCTTTGTTACAGGACGCATTTTTTTATTGTTTAGTATTTGATCCTTCACAAAAGACTTTATTAGCAGATAAGGGAGAAATCAGAGTTGGAAGTAGATATCAGACTGAAGTAACTAATTTATTAAAAGAAGGTATGTATGCTTTTATATCAGTTACATAAAAATATGTTTTTCAGTTTCTTTATTTCGATGTATTCCAGAACTGCCCTCCCAGGCAAGCCTTGTGTTCACGCTCATCCCTTGTATGGCAATGACACAACTTTATCGTGATAGCGTGAGCGTGAACAGAAGGGGATTTTGTCTAGGGGCGCTGGTCTCCTAAATGGATATGCGTGTAGCCAACATGAGTTCTGGAAGCCTATCTATAGAAACACTATTCATTTTGTCTTTATTATATCTCGAAGCGTGAGTTCCGGGAACTTTTTCTACTTAACCGAACAAGGCCACATTATCGAAAGGCTTCCAACCGGGCACTGCTAAAGGTACTTAGCAGACAAACACTGCCTGAAAGCAGTGCCATTCAGCCCCATCTTCTCCAAAGTCGAAAATCCATTCGAGCAACTCATATTATATCGTCGATCATAGTGATCGGAGATCATAGTCATGTAGGAATAATACGAAATAGAGATGCATCAATTCCAATGTCGGTTCTAATTTAAGTTGTAATACTAGGTGTGTTTGTATAGCCCATGTGCGCGTTAATTGGCCATTTTTAACACCGAACTAGCGATCCAGTGCACTTGGTACAACAAATATAGAGCTAGACTACATTTGTTTACAACTTGGCCTACTCAACTGTTAAATCTGGCTGGAGCGAGCATTGCTTCACTAACAGTCTTTATACAAATGTTTCCGCAAACATGCCAATATTAAACACAAACCAAATTGCCCGGTGAATTTACGTATCATCGGAATAATCTACCTCACTTACCGCCGGTTTCTCGTACGCATTTCTATCCATAAAATTACGTGACAGATTGTCAATCTGTGATTAGACGTAGTTTGGGTTGCTAGAAGCTTCAACTGACAAACTGTTGGCAGTTTGTCAACGGTATGTCAAATCCCAAATCAATTGCCAATTAGAGCCATTTTGAGTTTCTGAACGCATTTTCTCTTTGTTAACAGATTGTTGACATACAATTTTTAATTGTAGATTATCGAGGAATTATCGACGTGTTAACGCAAGTATTCCGATTTTAACTGCAATTTCTAAGCGGATTTAATAGAATATAGGGATGTTACGAAATAATCGATTTTTATTTATCGTTTTTTATAACAATATTAATATAAAACTTAATTTGTATCAATAATGCTATTTGGTTTCCTAATTCCTTACGTTGAAATATTAATAGAACATTGCTTTTGATTTTTAGTTTTGAATTGGTTATTTTTTTATTCATATAATTTTATTTTATTCTTAATCTGATATTTTTTTTAATATGAATCTCTTAAGACAAACCCTAAGACAGAAGTGTGTAAAGTTATAGAAATCGAAATAATATTTTAATAATAGCAAAAATATTAGAAATTAGCAAGTTTCAAATCATCATCATCAAGCCCTGTCGGGAACCTACCTAATTACTATAAATTATATTATATAAGTATTAGAATAAAATATAAGTAGATAAATCGCGTTCTGTGTAATGTTTACGCGACAGCGGCGGCATTTTAACATTTACTCTTTATTTATTTATATTCTTTACACTTCTTTATCACACGAAAACTGAAGTACCTAAACAAACAAGATAAACAACAACAAATCAAACTTTTGTCCAACTAACGAAACTTCAGCTCCCGGAAGACAAGGACGAAGCTATATGCAAGAGGGAAATAGACATACTTTAAAAAATAATTCGGCTGTCAACAGTAGATTAGTTAATTTTTCGATGATTTGCGTTCTAGAAACTCAACGCTCGATGACAGATTGTTAACAGATTGTTATTGTGACAATCTGTTGACTAATTCGTCGTGCTAAAATTGTACCAGAAACCGGCTGTTAATCTCTTACATATATATACATATTATTACGTCTTTTGCCTCACGAGGTAGGAAGAGAGCAGAGAGTCAGTTTTAATTATTTAGCTGTTCAAACTAGAGAGTACAATTAGATCTAATAAAGAAATCCTAAGCGCACAGCATTTTTTGCAGCCTTCCCCGTGAGGTACTCGTGGATAATTTATGTATTAATATGTAATTTGAACTATGTAATATAATATAATATATCCTCACCCCTTCCCACAAGGGTACCCGA
The DNA here is from genome assembly GCA_016069955.1 of Drepana arcuata. Classification (NCBI taxonomy): domain Eukaryota; kingdom Metazoa; phylum Arthropoda; class Insecta; order Lepidoptera; family Drepanidae; genus Drepana; species Drepana arcuata. Next base: position 1,725 of record JACCPG010011038.1, on the reverse strand, counting down.
GGGGCAGGCAGAGGTGTATAGGTAGTACCCTCACACCCACATTCCGCCAGAGATATATTTATATCTTTATTACTTATAATAATCAATGTAACAAATGGCGATTCCATCGCCGTTACTCAAGCACGACTATACATACGCCTTTGAATTGCTTCTTAGACGTATACAGGATTCCTCTCGATGTTTCCTTCACCGTAAAGCTCGTTGTTTGACTAATCACTTACTTAAGTTCAGAAAAACTCATTGGTACAGTCGGGATTCGAACTTGCGATCTTTGTGTCGCAGGCAACTGCTCGAACCACTCGGCCACCACGGCTTTTTTAAAAATAATGTATATAGATGTTTATGATGTACGGTGCGTTGTTCCAGGCGAAGAAGACGCGCGCAGCAGCTCTGAGCTGGAGACGGTGGTGTGGACGCCGGAGCACGGGCTGACGGATCGGCAGATCGACCAGTTCCTGGTGGTGTCGCGCTCCGTGGGCACGTTCGCGCGCGCCCTGGACTGCTCCTCCAGCGTCAAGCAGCCCTCCCTGCACATGTCCGCCGCCGCTGCCAGCCGAGATATCACACTGGTCATTACTATTATTATTATTGCCTTTATTTAATTGAGTTGGTATAAAGTAATTTATGTGGTCGGTGAGGAAGGAATATTTTTTTATTCATCATGGATTAATTAGATGTATACTTGCTGTGCCCCGCGGTATCACCTACGTAAAATTAATTTTAACGTAGTATTGGTAGTATTTTTTCAATTCAATGATCATCATATCCTATGTTGTTATAAAACTAACAATCGATCTGTGTGGCAAATTTCTTCCAATTCTGTTGAGTACTTTTTACGTGAAAGAGGAATAAAATCCTCACAAACTTTCGCATTTATAGTATTAGTAGGATTCAATATATGTACATATAATAATTCAATATATACAGGGTTATTTTTTCCGTAGGAGCGAATAACATTTTATATCATATGTATTATAAAATGTACCATGAACACATTGAATGCATTTTTTTTAATAGCTTAAAAAGTATGACAGCCGTAGACCTCTGCCACAACGAAAATATATTTATTGTTTCAGTTCCACGCCATGGACACCCTACACAAGTCTGGATACAGCATAGAGGCGGCGCTGTCCTCGTTGGTGCCCGCCTCGGGGCCGGTGCTGTGCCGCGACGAGATGGAGGAGTGGTCTGCCTCCGAGGCCAACCTATTTGAGGAGGCGCTCGAGAAGTACGGCAAGGACTTCCAGGACATACGGCACGACTTTGTAAGTGTGGCATCAACTACATTGTCAGTTCAAATCATTGGTAGAGTTTTACGTTTTTTTTTCATTAAGTGTTTGCATATCAAATAAAAAAATGTATGCACGTAGAACTGATATCAGTATCTCACTTGTTCTAAAAATTACTGAACACATTCTAAAAATAATTCCTGAATATGAACTATCATATTAGAAGATTCTGCTATTCATAGAACAATCATAATACTTATAAAAAATAACTAACCTACCATGAGTTTATAATACCTTTCCCCTTTATACATATTCTGTTCATATATTTGAATTATTTTAATCTATATAGAGTGAAGAGGCGCTCTTTACTCTCCGCCTACCCCGAAAGGGACACGGTGTCAGGATATGTATGTATAGCGCACTGCTTTAATCTACTAGTTCCATAGTCAACTAGTTTTATTTCAAACATTTGATTTATCCACTTGTGGAATCCTCC
>JACCPG010011037.1:0-50101 GCA_016069955.1 Drepana arcuata | reverse complement strand
ATATTAAGTAGACATTTCTATTATGCCGTGGTGGCCGAGTGGTTACGGTAGTTGCCTACACAAAGATCGCAAGTTCGAATCTCGACTGTACCAATGAGTTTATCTAAACTTAAGTACAGTGATTGGTTATACCGAGAGCTTTACGGTGAAGGAAATCGAGAGGTAACGGCAATCTACTCGCCATCTGTCACGTTGGCACCTAAAATTTATCTCTGGCGGAAAGTGACTATATGGGTACTGCCTACCCCTTCGGGAACCCTTGTGGGAAGGATTTTTTTCGTACACATGAAAATATAAACCCTAAAGCAATCTAGCAACGAAAATGACAAAAATATTACACTGAACACAAATTAATTTCAAGATTTTTTGTAAAGTATAATTAAATGGCGTTTATGAGTGGCATTTGGAATTCTATCGTTGGCGGAGGTGATAGAGAAGTGAATTGGAACGACGTCAATACTATATACGTGGACAAAACTAAGAAATATTTCTCAGTTTCTGAGATTGACAAGGAGGCAGTGCCTATAGTGTTCGGCGAAGCGCACAAAATATCATTCAACAAGGCCGGCTTTGGATTTACGCCGCTGAATTTCGTCAGCATCTATCACATAGATACTAGGAAAGGTTGGTATTTAGCTCGCCACTATGTATTTTCTAACATTATTAATTAAGTCGCCGTGGTGGCCGAGTGGTTCGAACAGTTGCCTGCGACGCAAAGGTCGCAAGTTCGAATCCCGACTGTACCAATGAGTTTTTCTGAACTTAAGTACAGTGATTAGTCACACCACGAGCTTTACGGTGAAGGAAAACATCGAGAGGAAACCTGCATACGTCTGAGAATAAATTTAAAGGCGTATGTATAGTCGTGCTTGAGTAACGGCGATGGACTCGCCATCTGTCACGTTGGCACTTAATATACCTCTGGCGGAAAGTGGGTGTTTGGGTATTACCTATATACCTCTGCCTACCCCTTTGGGGACCCTTGTGGGAAGGCGTGAGGATATATTATTATTATTATAATTAAGTGTATAAGGCGAATGTGAATGAAAGTGTTGGAAGGGGCAGACTTAGGCGGACGTTTCTAGACCAAATTAGGAACGTCTGGAAAAAAGGCCAGGTCAAAAGTACACAAAACCGAAGAGCATGTATGAAGAGAGAGAATAATGAAAGTAGACGAAGCGAAAGAAGTATGTAAGGATCGTAGCGTGTGGTAAGAAGTCTCTGCCTACCCCCCTACGGGAAAGAGACGAGATTGAGAGTATGTATAATTAAAACTTCTTAAAACATCTGTGTGAATCAGCAGAATAGTCTTCTTGACACTCTTACGAGTGACAGGGATTTGGGACAATAATTATATTAAATCTTTTAGTTTTAATTGTTATTAATTTATATTTAACCACATAAAATTTGTTTTCTTTAACGATAAATCACCTTATTATTTATTAGCATCTATTTTAACGGCTTTCAGAAAACTCAATTCAAAAGAAAAGTAAACTCAAACATCTGCAAAAAATCTTTGGAAAAGCTGTGATGAATAGCTCAATTTAAACATGACGAATTATTTATTATTCCCATCGTAGAAAAATAAATTGTATCACAGAAAAGCTGAGATACTTTGTCAATCCCACTAAATATTGGCCAAGCAGACAGACGAAGCTTTAAGTTGAAAATTGTTTAATCTGACCTGATAAGTAAAGTAGACTAATTTAGATAAAAATGTCTAGATTTTAAATAAAAAAACAATTTTGGGCAAGGTTCTAGTTCAAGTTACAAGCGTCAGTAAGATAAAGAGAAATATAGTGATTACAGCGAGACTGCTCAAAGTTACTCAGTTTACAAGATCCGCTTACCATCAGGCGGACCGCATGCTGGTTTGCCACCCTTGCCCACAAAAAACTAAGGCAAACGACGTAGAACTAGCAAAAGTAAAAAATAAAGCAATAAATTACAAGGTTCCTTAAGCCGTTGAAATTAATTAACCAAACTACCTACAAATTCGATAAATACTGTTAAAATATAGTATTTTATTATTTCAAATTCTGTTATGAGAAAGCTCGTGGTGTCTAAATTCAGCGCTGAATATTTATCAGCGGCATTTTGATGTAAATTGTTGGCCGTTGACGTCGGTGATGCGTCAACCGGTGGAATTTCATATAAAATATTTTTTTCACGTGTTGATTGCAAATTATGTGGTAAACAATGTCGAAGTTTGTTATTTAATAAACCGGCTATATTATTATGAGCTTGGTGACTCTGCCATTAGAGTCATGCTGTCAGATATCTTCGGACGAATTCGGGTGAAGATTTACTCTTAATTTAATTTTGAACTTGGATTTATTTTTGCTTTCGTAAATCTTTATCTTGGTTGAATTGGATGCATTCGTTTTGCTGTGTGTTAGTAAGCTTTTAGTCTGTTATAGTCATTAAAAAGGTTTTCCAAAACTTTTTCAAAACTAAAAATGGTAAAACTTTTTATTTATGTCCTATGGAAACGAAGAGGTTTCTCAATTCAACCGTATATATTTTATAGATAAAAGATATTTATATATTTTTTTTGTGATAGTTTTTTTTTATAATTTTCTGAATTATTACGGATACCCGTACTCGAGATTGGGCCGTAAGGCCAACATCATCATACACCAGCTATATTCTCCAGCTTCTATTTCGAAGTACACAAAGTAGATATTTGTGGGTGCTGTTCATGTTTTTTTTTAATGAATGCAGCTAGTTATCCAGCGAAGCTTTTGGCAATCAATTATCGATTTCACACAGGTATTAAGGAATAATATCGCCTAATTTCGAAATTACAAGACTAAAATATTCTCTAGCAACAGACTTAGATTTTTAGAAGGGTGTGTGCTTTATTTCAATGTGAAAGAGTTGAATTTAGTTTACTTCATTGTATTAAAGAAATTTCTTTAAATTGTAGCCGAAGTCAAAATGCCGAGCGGCCACGTAGACCAGCCTGTAATTGAGGACAACCGGGATGGTACCGTCAGCATCAAATACGATCCTCGTGAAGAGGGCGTTCATGAGCTCCTCGTCAAATACAATGGAGAACACGTTCAGGGTAAGTAGCTTTGTGCCATTATGGCAAATATCACAGCTGTCCTATTTACAGGTCGGATCATGACGTCATGACGTGCTTTTGTAATCAAGACCCAGGAATAATATAGGGATGGTTGTTTCCCGTATTTAAAGCTGTATCTTTTGCATTCTTGGATAATGATGGCTTTACAGTTCACACTCTTTTCTCTCTCTGATTATATATATTTGTTAATAATGCCGTTAACCGTTAACCGATAACGAGATATTAAACAGAATTCGACATTTAAGGTCCGAATTATCAATCTTACCTGGACCCAGAATACATCTTATCAAGTTCGCTTCATGACATGGAGTTTTAACTATGAACGCTGCAAAGTGCTGCATAATTCTATACGCTTTTAGAATAGTTTAGGTCAATGAAAAAGGGGGATGCCTGTAAAACTTTTGCTTTCTTTCTATCCCAAAGGATCTCCGTACAAGTTCCACGTGGATTCCATATCCTCGGGTTACGTGACGGCGTATGGTCCTGGCCTGACGAATGGCGTGAGCGGGGAGCCGAGCCTGTTCACTATCAGCACCAAGGGCGCTGGAGCTGGGGGCCTATCCATGGCGGTCGAGGGGCCTAGTAAAGCTGAGGTAACTGAAACGAACATTTCACTACAAATATTATGTGTAGCATAAATGCCAAAAGTATGTCTGAATTTTGGACAGGAGAAGAGCATGTATGAAGAGAATAATGAAAGTGGACGAAGCGAAAGAAGTATGTAAGGATCGTAGCAAGTGGAAAGAAGTGGTCTCTGCCTACCCCTACGGGAAAGAGGCGTGATTATGTGTATGTATGTATGCATATTTTGTACAATAAAAACTGAAAGATGGCTTTTTGGAAACTTGTTGTACTTGAAGTTAAGAGACACACTCACACAAGTGTCAATAGCCTTCATCGTCTCATCTTTGTTACGGTGTCGTATTGCGGAATTCTAGAATTAACTCCCAAATCCCATCCCATCCCCCAAAAGCCATTTGGGAAGTGTTATGAATATGATGATAAAGTGTCACATAGCTATAGATAATTTAATATCGTTCACTGTGAGCTTTAAAGTTATTATATTTGTTTTCCTAAATTCCAGATCACTTGCCATGACAACAAAGATGGTACAGTGGCTGTGTCGTACCTGCCCACCGCCCCTGGAGAGTACAAGATCTCTGTCAGATTTGGAGACAAGCACATTAAGGGATCGCCTTTCCTTGCTAAGGTAACGTATATGCCGGTGAGGCTTTATGAAGATGCTCAATTCTACGTTGGAGGCCAGCCTGTTATACCAGTTTTTTTATTAGCCCTCTACATCCCACTTCTGGGCAAAGGCCTGTCTTTTCAGCCGCCGCGATTGAGCGCTAGTTCCAAGCAATTATTTAAGTGCATGTCCTGCCAGTGCCCACTTGATTGTGATCTTCAGTTTAAACTTTTGAAATTATCTTTTGTGCTCGTCCTTCTGCGTTAAGCTGACGTTCTTAACGAGGTAGTCTGAGTCTGACTACCAACCCTTTAGACATGCATTAACCAATTTTTAGAACAAAGCACCTAAGTATTTATTTGGGATGTCAATTTATAAACACTTCTTGGCAGGATTACCATTCCGCACTATTTTGAACTAGCTTATGCTCACGGCTTCGCCCGAGTGGAGTTCGAAAAAGTAGCTTACGAAATTTTCCTGCTAGAATCGGTTCAGCCGCTATGCCGTGAAAGAGCATCATACATTATAGAACTTTGAATTTTTCAGGATCAGAATAAAATATAAAAAAGTTGCATATGTCCTATTCCTAGGGATAAGCTATCACCATTTCAAATTTCAGACATTTTTTTTGTTTGGCCATGAAAGAACCTCAAACATCCAAATATTCACATTTATAATATTGGTAAGATAAGATAAGATAGCTTCGAATGGGATCATATTCGTTCCTCTAGACTTAGTGCCATAGGGTCTATCTTTGTACGGTCTATTCTTAGCCACTTACCTTTACTTAGACTTTACCTTCTCAAATTTCTAGGTGACAGGTGAAGGTCGCAAAAGAAACCAGATCTCTGTGGGAAGCTGCAGTGAAGTCACCCTACCGGGCAAGATTAGCGATAGTGACATCCGTAGCCTCAACGCTTCAATTCAGGTGAATAAATCCACTTTACACACAAAACATCACGCTGAACCCCTCACGGGGTAGGTAGAAGAGCGCCAGTACTCAATAGACTTACAGACCCATTTTAATTTACTGACTTCGAATACGCTTGAATTGATATTATTATTATTATAACTAGGTTTAATTAAAAAAGCCGTGGTGGCCGAGCGGTTCGAGCAGTTGCCTGCGACGCAAAGGTCGCAAGTTCGAATCCCGACTGTACCAATGAGTTTTTGTGAACTTAAGTACAGTGATTAGTCACACCACGAGCTTTACGGTGAAGGAAAACATCGAGAGGAAACCTGCATACGTCTGAGAAGAAATTCAAAGGCGTATGTATAGTCGTGTTGAGTAACGGCGATGGACTCGCCATCTGTCACGTTGGCACCTAATATACCTCTGGCGGAAAGTGGGTGTGTGGGTATTACCTATACACCTCTGCCTACCCCTTCGGGGACCCTTGTGGGAAGGCGTGAGGATATATTATATTATTATTATAATATTTAGGTCTCGTGTCCGTAAGCTAGTTTTGATTTCGATTACCTAAACGTGGTCCTCAATGATAGCAAGATGAAAAGTTGTAGCCAAATAAGGGGAAATGGAACAAAATGATAGTAGAATTCCTCAGAGATCACAGCCTGGCGATTACTGCTTACCATTCGACGAGCTTGTATTAATCGCTATCTCAAATTAAATTTCAGGCACCTTCAGGTCTTGAAGAGCCCTGCTTCCTGAAGCGCTTACCATCTGGTAACATCGGCATCAGCTTCACACCTCGCGAGGCAGGCCAGCACGTTGTGTCGGTGAAGAAGATGGGTGTGCACATTCAGAACTCCCCGTTCAACATCACCGTTCAAACCCAAGAAGTGGGTGATGCGAAGAAAGTTAAGGTGGGTGATAGGATGTTTAACTTAATGCGTTTTTCACAAAGGCCCTGAAGCGTTAGACCGTCGGGACCCTCTTTCAGCCTGAAGGTATATTTTGGAACCAACATAACACATGGTGGGTCCCTCGCCGATTCTCAAGTACTAATGGACATACGTCATTGAATTTTCCTATATTAATATACCTGATATTCTACCGTGGTGGCCGAGTGGTTCGAGCAGTTGCCTGCGACGCAAAGGTTACATTTAAGTTAAGTTACGCAAAGGTTAAAGGTTGATTAGTCACACCACGAGCTTTACGGTGAAGGAAAACATCGAGAGGAAACCTGCATACGTCTGAAAAGAAATTCAAAGGCGTATGTATAGTCGTGCTTGAGTAACGGCGATGGACTCGCCATCTGTCACGTTGGCACCTAATATACCTCTGGCGGAAAGTTGGTGTGTGGGTATTACCTATACACCTCTGCCTACCCCTTCCCTTAAGGGTCCCCCTTGTGGGAAGGCGTGAGGATATATTATTCTATTGTGTGTATGTAAACCTTCCCTCAGGTTTTTACACACACATTAGAACGGCCAGTAGCCAAAGATATATACTGATATACTGATCCTGAAAATTACAATAAATTCATTGTATTTTTTAGTTTTTTTGCATTTACGGCGGGTTAATTTGTTTTATTAAAACGCCGGTATCCTTAATAATATTATAAATGTGAATGTAAGTTTGTTTGCTTTCACGTAAAAACTACTCAACCGATCATCATGAAACTATGTACACATATTCTTGGAGGTATTAGAAGTAACATGGGATACTTTTTATTGAAAAAATATCATTTTTACGAAAGATAAAAAGCCGTCCACGCCTGCGAAGTCGCGGGCACAACTAGTACATACATAAATCATCATGCCGAGTGCCTAGCTGGGCAGGAAGTAGTACCGGGTAGAGCTCCAGCTCTCTATAAACTTCTTTTCTCTTTCTTCCGCTTCGTCCACCAGCATCAGTCTCTTCAAACATGCTCGCCGGTTTCGAGGTACTCTTGGCGTACTTCAAAAAAATGTCAATAAACCACTTAAATACGCCAATTATAAAACGTTAACTTCTTATTCTACAATTTATTTAAATATCGAACTGTGTAGGTATCCGGTGGTGCCCTGAAGGAGGGCAAGACTCAAAGCGAGAATACCTTCTCTGTCGACACCAGGAATGCAGGATACGGTGGTCTGTCACTTTCCATTGAAGGTCAGTAGCCAATTTACACCACACTATGTGTATATAGATAGCGCCATCCACGAAGACGTGCCCCACCAATTTCTAGTCGAGGGGTCGTGGGATGCGGGGTTATGACCCGAATCTATTCATTGTAGTGTGCGTGTAATATAGGAATATATGCATTTATAGGTAATCAGTGTGTGCCGACAATACTCAAACATGTGGAAGGTTGCACACTTACACTATTAACTATAAGGAAGAATAATTAGTTTTTAACGTTACAAGCCGAGTTAAAAAGCCGTGGTGGCCGAGTGATTTGAGTAGTTCAAAGATTGCCAGCTCGAATCCCGACTGGACCAATGATTTTTTCTGAACTTACGCACAGTGAGTTGTCACACCACGAGCTTTACGGTGAAGGAAAACAACTTAAATAAATACCCTGTAAATAGCTTGGGACAATTCCTCACAAATTGACCTAGTCCCAAAGTAAGCAAAGCTTGTGATATTGTAGCTAGACAACGATATATTTCCTTATATAGATAGATATATTATATACATAAATATATTAGGTTATATACATAAATACATAGGGCATCCAAGACTAAGGTCCAAATACTCGTGTTCATCACACAAATATCTGCTCTCAACGGGGTTCGAACCCGCGACCTCAAGTTTTGCAGTCAGGAGCTCTGACCGCTAGACCAGACGGCCGTCTGAAGGTTTATATATATTCGGTCCTCGATAGGCAGAGGGGAATTACCACTTCAGGAGATAGGTGTTATCGAGACAGATGGCGACCATCAGATGAACTTTCAGACGCATGCAGGTTTCCTCTCGATGTTTTCCTTCACCGTAAAGCTCGTGGTGTGACTAATCACTATACTTAAGTTCAGAAAAACTCATTGGTACAGTCGGGATTCGAACTTGCGACCTTTGCGTCACAGGCAACTGCTCGAACCACTCGGCCACCACGGCTCTTAAGGTTCTGAAGGTTTAAAGGTTGACATTGTTCCCCAGGGCCCAGTAAGGCGGAAATCCAGTGCGCTGACAGTACCGAAGGTGTGCTGGCCATCAGCTACAAGCCTACGGAGCCAGGTTACTATATCATCAACCTCAAGTTCGCTGATCACCATGTCGAAGGTTCACCGTTCACCGTCAAGGTAATGACCATCATTGAAAATATTATAATATACAGATAGAGATGCCGTGGTGGCCGAGTGGTTCGAGCAGTTGCCTGCGACGCAAAGGTCGCAAGTTCGAATCCCGACTGTACCAATGAGTTTTTCTAAACTTAAGTACAGTGATTAGTCACACCACGAGCTTTACGGTGAAGGAAAACATCGAGAGGAAACCTGCATACGTCTGAGAAGAAATTCAAAGGCGTATGTATAGTGTGCTTGAGTAACGGCGATGGACTCGCCATCTGTCACGTTGGCACCTAATATACCTCTGGCGGAAAGTGGGTGTGTGGGTATTACCTATACACCTCTGCCTACCCCTACGGGGACCCTTGTGGGAAGGCGTGAGGATATATTATATTATAGATAGAGATTAAGAGCCGTGGTGGCCGAGTGGTTCGAGCAGTTGCCTGCGACGCAAAGGTCGCAAGTTCGAATCCCGACTGTACCAATGAGTTTTTCTGAACTTAAGTACAGTGATTAGTCACACCACGAGCTTTACGGTGAAGGAAAACATCGAGAGGAAACCTGCATACGTCTGAGAAGAAATTCAAAGGCGTATGTATAGTCGTGCTTGAGTAACGGCGATGGACTCGCCATCTGTCACGTTGGCACCTAATATACCTCTGGCGGAAAGTGGGTGTGTGGGTATTACCTATACACCTCTGCCTACCCCTTCGGGGACCCTTGTGGGAAGGCGTGAGGATAGATAGAGCTGTCCTGGCCGAGTTCAAGTAGTAGACTGCAGAGAAAATAATGAAAGTTCAAATCCCGACTGTAGCAATGAGTTTTTCTGAACTCAAGTACAATGATTAGTCACCACGGTGAAGAAAAAGATCGAGAAGGACCTGTTTACGTCTGAGAAGAAATTCAAAGGCTTATGTATAGTCGTGCTTGAGAAAAGGCGATGGACTCGCCATCTGTCACGTTGGCACCTAAGTATATCTCCGGTATAGTCTGTGCTCATTCGCCCTTGTCTTAAGAAACTGACAGTTGTAGATTGGTCGTGGATGAAGCGTATAAATGTAAATAATACTCGTGCTCATCACACAAATATCAGCCCTCGGGAATCGAATCCACAACCTCAGGTTATGCAGCCAGGAGCTCTAGCATCATCATTATCATCATCATCATGTGTGATATGTTCAGGTGACTGGAGAGGGTAGTAACAGGCAGAGGGAGAAGATCCAGAGGCACCGGGACTCCGCGCCGCTCACAGAGGTTGGAACCAACTGCAAGCTCACGTTTAAAATGCCTGGTGAGTGCTTTTTTTTGTTATAATTTATTTATGACATGGATACAAGTATTTCTGTCGCATAAATTTAAAATTAACTTCGTTTTTCATAATTATATATTTTATTATGCCATACGGATGGCAAACAAGTATGTTGCCACCTGATGGTAAGCAGTTGCCGACGCCTATTGACGCTTGCAACACCAGTGCCGACCGATTAAATATATCCTAACTTAATATTATAAGTGTGAATGTAAGTTTGTTTGTTACGCTTTCACGTAAAAAATGCTAAACCGATCATCATAAAAAATTTTACACATATTTTTATTGAAAAAACAAACAATTTTTACGAAAGATAAAAATGTCGTCCACGCCGACGAAGTCGCAGGCACAGCTAGTATACATATATATATAATTTTGTTGTGTTTGATGAAGCCTGGGGAAGGTTCTTAAAAATACGAGGCAATAAGTAAAAACATTCTTGTCTTCTAGGTGGTATGAATGCCGGGGCTAGTGTACTATAATTAAGTCTGAGAAGTCCAATAACTTAATGAATTATTCAAACAATTATGTCATTACATCAGGTATAACGTCGTTCGACCTGGCCGCTACGGTGACCAGCCCTGGAGGTGTCTCCGAGGATGCGGAGATCCAGGAGGTTGAGGATGGACTGTACTCCGTCCACTTCGTGCCCAAGGAGCTGGGCGTGCACACCGTGTCTGTCAAATACAGGGAGATCCACATACCTGGTGAGGGAGATTAATTCATCATCATATCATATCCACACGCCTTCCCACAAGGGTCCCCGAAGGGTAGGCAGCGGTGTATAGGTAATACCCAGACACCCACCTTCCGCCAGATATATCTCAGACGTATGCAGGCTTCCTCTCGATGTTTTCCTTTACCGTAAAGCTCGTGGTGTGACTAATCACTGTACTTAAGTTCAGAAAAACACAGGTACAGTCGGGATTCGAACTTGCGATATACAATACAATAAGTATGTATGTTAAAATGTATAAGTGCTTAAATGCTGTTTGTTCCTACGTGACAGATTGCGAGTACATCGCGGTTTCTCAAGCACGACTATACATACGTCTTTGAATATCTTCTCAAACGTACATAAAACCTACTGAGTCACGATGTCCTTCACTGTAAAGCTCGTGGTGAGATTAATCACTGCAGGCACTAAAGTTCAGAGAAAACTTACTGTTGTCGTGATTCGAACTGGCAATCTTTGCGTACGTAGGGATCTTTTAATTGATTACTTTTAACAATCGAAAATTCCAACTAACAATATTAAATAATTTCCAGGGTCGCCCTTCCAGTTCACAGTGGGCCCCCTGCGCGACTCTGGGGCCCATTTGGTGAAGGCCGGGGGCGCGGGCCTCGAACGAGGCGAGGCCGGGCGCGCCAACGAGTTCAACGTATGGACTCGCGAGGCCGGCGCAGGTCAACTCGCCATCTCTCTTGAAGGGCCGAGCAAGGGTGATATCGACTTCAAGGACAGAAAAGATGGATCTTGTGACGTGTCCTATAAGGTCGACGAACCCGGTAAGTATTTTTTAGTTCGCAAATATTTTTAGGAAAAATATTTTTTTACTATTTTTATATTTATAATTTTATATTAAGTGTCGCGGTTGAGAAAATATCGTCGTAAATTTACTTTATTTTCATAAATTCAGGTTCTCTACGACAAGGGTCCCCAAAGGGGTAGGCACATGGTATAGTGCTGTTTTACGGGAAATCCTACGAATCAGAAGAAGAAATCTAAAAAAAAATCTCCTAAGAAAGAAACAGTTTCTTTTCATGTTTGTTCGTCTCGCGCATAAACGACTTGTCCGAATCGGATGTAATTTGTCACAGAGATAGATAGACATACATACATACATATAATCACGCCTCTTTCCCGTAGGGGTAGGCAGAGACCACATCTTTCCACTTGCTACGATCCTTACATACTTCTTTGACTTCGTCCACTTTCATTATTCTGTTCATACATGCTCTTCGGTTTAGGGTACTCTTGACCTGACCTTTTCTCAAGACGTCCCTAATTTGGTCTAGAAACGTCCGCCTAGGTCTACCCCTTCCAACACTTTCATTCACACTCGCCTTATACACTTTTTTCGTCAATCGTTCTTCATTCATTCTCTCGACATGGCCAAACCATCTCAGCTCAGATAGATAGAGCTGGATTAAAAAATCTATAAAATATTTTCTTACGCGGGTATAATAAACGCTGGGCATATGTTGGTACAATATATAAATATATCCTCACGCCTCCCACAAAGGTCACTGAAAGGTTAGGCAGAGTTGTATAGGTACCCACACACCCATTTTCCGCCAGAGATATATTTAAGGTGACGTGACAGATGGCGAGTCCCTCGCTGTTACTCAAGCAAGACTATACATTCGCCTTTGAATTTCTTCTATTTTTTTTCCTTTTTTCACACACGAACTGTACTGTAGATACTTAAGTTCGGAAAACCTCAATGGTACAATTTTGCACATCTAATCAAATATATATTTGTGATAGATATATAGATTTACAAACTAGACCCGCCACTTGTCATTAAGATAAAATATTAAAATTATGGTCAGAACAAATCCTTGAAAAAATCTTCAAAGACGTATGCATAGTGTTGCTTGAGAAACGGTGACAGTCTCACCTTCTGTCACATAAGCACCTACTGCTACACACATCTGCCTACCCCTTTGGGGACCGCACCTACTGCTACACCTGTCTACCCTACCCTCGTATGAGGGTATGAAGATATCTATTCCTTGATAGGTCCTTGAATTACTATTTATATGTACGTATAAACACTTAGAACACACCGGAATAAGTTAACATCGTAAACCACGGCCCGCAAGACCATAGCCAACCGCTCACAAAAACGGTTCCGAGGTGCATTTCATAAATAATCTGACTCCAAATGACCCCGCCCCTTATGCCACCAGCCAATCCACACCGACCAGCGCGAACCATTTTGACACATGGATTTTTTAATTTTGGTTTTTGTTTTTTTTTAATCTGCACGTCTATTTAAGGAGTCCGGTGTAAGTAAGGAGTACTTGCCTCCAACATTACATAGCATTCTTACTTAGTTATCTGGACTTAATAACTTATTTGAGTACTGTTTATTGTAGGCTTCGCTTTTATGAGTTAAGGAAAATTAAAACATACATTGTATATACAAGCATTAAACAAGAATGAATTTTTAATTCCGAGACTTTTATAGCAAAAAAATTTAATGTTATTGCAAATCATTATGAGTAACAGACATTATGAAATATGTGTATTTTACTAGCAGTTTCCCTCAGCTTCGCTCACGTTAAATTATTATATATATATATATTCACGCCTTCCCACAAGGGTCTCCGAAGGGGTAAGCAGAGGTGTATAGGTAGTACCCACACACCCACTTTCCGCCAGAGATATATTTTAGGTGCCACCGTGACAGATGGCGAGTCCATCGCCTTTACTCAAGCACGAATTAATTAAAATATTACTATTAATATATTTAATAGTGCATTACTATTATTCCTTTTTTATTATTGTAATAAGTATTAGCCTTTCATTTAGGGCCCGAAGGCAGAGGTCTGACGACACCTCTTTCCTCCGGAGATATATTTAGGTGTCAACGACAGATGGCGAGACAGCCGTTACTCAAACACCATTTATACATACGTCTTTGAATTCCTTCTAAATCGTACGCAGCTTTCTTCCGCGTTGTCCTTCCCGGATAACCTCATAGTTTGATTAATTACATAAAATGGATAAATCCTTCCCTTCAAAAGCTCTTGAATAATTCCATCATAACGCTTTCGTTTACTCGTCAGCAATGTCTTTTTGCCCCGGGCTAAGACCTACAAGAGTCAATTAAAATAGTTTCTAAACACCAGTGGGTCGGTATGTCGCCAAAAGCGAATTTGTCCCGAGTCCCATTGTATTCTCAATGCCAAAAAAGCCGCGCCAGCCTCTTGGCTCCCGACAAAGAACTAGCGGTCTTTTTGTAGTCGAATGCTTCATAAATGTATCGCGATTAGAAATTTCGGAATAAAATGACTGGAGTTTTGCTCTTGGTGTTTTGTCTTGAAGGGAATTCTTGGCGACAGGTCGCCGGTATTCGGTTCGTTATATCGCAGGCGTCTGCGGTAATCAAGATAAACTATGGATATTTGTATTGAGTTTGTGTACTTTGCAATGTCTTCACGCATCGAGACAAGTTTCCTTGGAGGAGTAGGCAGACATGGGACACATTGCATCGGAAATAATTTTCTTTATGCCCTCACCCGTCAATTCATAAAGATGAATCTAAATACATATATGTATGTATCATCACCCCGAGTCCCTAACGGGGTAGGCAGAGTGTATAGAGCGCCAGTTCTCTCCTTGCCTCTTTTGCTTCGTCCACATTCATCTCTCTAAATATATACGTATATTTTTATTGTAGCATTCCACACACAATAGTCGAATCGGTAATACGCAAAGAGAGTGGAGCGGCAGTACTCTTTGAACTTACAGATCTCTCATGCGTCATCGACCATTCATCAGTCTTTTCATACAGACTTGTCAGTATCAAGTACTCTTGACGTTCCCATAGTTGAGTGTTCGATTTGATCTAGATAGTTCGAACGTGGTCTTCCTCTGCCTCCTCCGAAAGCTTTCGCATTGTATGTATACTTCGTTTAGTTAAGTTAAGTTTTCTCTACACATTTATCATGTCCCTCACGTGACAGGCAGAGAGAGTAGAGTGCCAGTTCTCTTTCGCTTTATCCACACCTTTTCGCTTCGTCCACATTCATCTGTTTCTTTATATATGCTCGCCAGTTTCGAGTTCTCTTGACGTTACCATCCTTGTGTAGTCTAACGATTTGATCCTGGTAGTTGGAACCTGGTTTTCCTCTGTCTCTTCCCCGATACTTTGCTATTTTAAGAAGTGCCGACATATATTTAAAGAGTGCCTCGCAAATTATGCATTTTGTCATCGCGTCAGCTGCATCTAAGCGTTATTTAAACTATTTGATTTGATTTGCAAATTATGGCATTACAAATAATGCTAATTGCTTTACAATCAAACGCTTTGACTATCTAAGCTTGGTAATTGCATATTGAATACGCTGCTCCCCGTGGTTTCACCCCATCATCCATTCATTCATCATCATCATCCATTATAAATAATAATATTAATATATCCTCACGCCTTCCCACAAGGGTCCCCGAAGGGGTAGGCAGAGGTGTATAGGTAATACCCACACACCCACATTCCGCCAGAGGTATATTAGGTGCCAACGTGACAGGTGGCGAGTCCATCGCCGTTACTCAAGCACGACTATACATACGCCTTGAATTTCTTCTCAGACGTATGCAGGTTTCCTCTCGATGTTTTCCTTCACCGTAAAGCTCGTGGTGTGACTAATCACTGTACTTAAGTTCAGAAAAACTCATTGGTACAGTCGGGATTCGAACTTGCGACCTTTGCGTCGCAGACAACTGCTCGAACCACTCGGCCACCACGGCTCTTCATCCATTAGATGTTAATTTTGGATTTCGACGCATGTTTTGCATTTCTTAGCATGTGTTAATCTTGCTATTCTCTCTGCCAAATTCCTCCAATTCCGTGCAGCCGTACCAACATCAAAAATGCTTAGAAACTTTTGCATTTATATTGTCAGTAGTATAAGCAAGAATCGGTAGGACTTGACATGAACAATGTATATTGATTTCAATAAAAATAACCTCACGAAAGATGTCTAGAGAGAACTGGCACAGTTCTCTTCGCCTACTCCGTCAACGGATATGGTGAAATTTAACATACATTATGTGTGTATGTATATTATGAAGTATGCAAGTCTAGAGAGAACTGGCGCTCTATACTCTCTGCCTACCCCGTTGGGGACTTGGCGTGATGATATGTATGTAGGTATGTACTTCTCAGTGCATTTAGTGAGGCTAATGGTTAGCAGCCAGACAAGAGTGTATGTTCTATTCCCGGATGTCAGTACTGATCAATTTCTTAACAGTACAGGCAGTATGTCACACCACGAGCTTCACGTTGAGGGAAACAACGAGAGGAAACCTACATACGTCTGAGAAGAAACTCAAAGACGTATACCGACTAGATATAGTCGACCCGCCACCTGTCAGACTATTGAAGGCTTTTGGCTATCTTCACGCTTTCCCACGAGGGTCCCCGAAGAGATAAGCAGAGGATAATACCCACATACCGCCGGAGATATATTTTAAGTGCCGACATGACAGATGGCAGGTCCAAGCACGATTATACATACGCCTTTTAAATGTCTCCTCAAGCGTATGCGCGTTTCCTCTCGATGTTTTTCTTCATCGTAAAGCTCGCAGTATGAATTATGACTGCAATTAAGTTTATAAAAAGTCATTGGTACAGTCAGGACTCAAACTTGCGATCTTTGTGTTGCAGAACTCCTCAACCACGGCTGGTTTAGAGTTAAATCTAAAAAGTGTCACATCTTTGCTATCTCCAAGCTGACGTTACGAGAAAACAGCTGCATTTTGATTATCTATAAAAAGCGGTTGTTTAATATAAAAAGGTTTATTAAGAAACAGAAGGAAACGGCCGGGCATCGAACCCCACGTAACATGTCAATACCGCCACTTTGCATACGGGGTATGTCATTATTTCGATCAGTGCATTGGACGGGTTACACCACACGGCTCGGTTTTGAGTTGATCTCCGTTTAAACTAAATAAAAATTTTGATACGAGAAATATAATGATGTATAATCTAACTGGACTATAGAGGTTATTATTATTATTAAAGTCTTTAGAATAATGCAATAATAAATATTATCACGCGGTAAGACAATAAAATGGTTTAAATTTTTAAACAAGTCTCTGAAATTTTAATTGCTTGTTATTAAGAAGTTTTAATCAAGATAAATTTAAGTATGAGCCTCGGAGACTACATAGTTATTTTTGAACTTAAATACATACAGTGATTTATCACACTATGATAGTAACGATGAAGAAAAACTTCGAGGGGAAACTCGAATACGTTTGAGAAGAATTTCAAAGACACGTAGGTTAGTCTTGCTTGAGGAACAATGGCATATATGTAAATATATCTCTGGTGGAAAAAGGGGCCATTGACACCAATGTGGTAAACCGTGAAAGTATATATTATGCATATTATTTGCATCGACCTATTGTCGGGCCTACGCTGTTCCCCCATACGTACTAATACTGTAACATAATAATATTGTTATTGTATACCTAATGATTTGAAAAGAGTAACCATGGAGTTTCTTGCCGGTTCTTCTCTAAGGAAACGACCAACCCGAGTTGTGCACCTTTTTCGACGTATTATAAGTACCCACCTAGGCCTATGTGAAATCATCATCATCATCATCATATCATCACGCCGAGTCCCTAACGGAGTAGGCAGAGAGTATAGAGCGCCAATTTTCTCTAGACTTACAAACTTCTTTCGCTTCGTCCACATTCATCAGTCTCTTCATACATGCTCGTCGGTTTCGAGTAATATAAAATATTTTGATTTTTGAAATATTTTTTACAAGCTGCTATTTGTATCTTCTTAGTGGTAAGTAAGTTTACTTAACCTATGACGCAATGTTACCAATATGGTGCGACTAGTCCTTGCAAATGGTGAAACAAAAGAAGCGTTCTTTTTGCAAAAAATTGAATTTTTTGCCCAATCAACAAAAACATGAGGAAAAAACAACGGAGCTCGATGTAAATAAATCGAACGAGGCAATATGGCCACCGCATACGACGACACGGCCTACAGAAAAAATAACAAAATGGAAAAATTTAAATTTCCACATGCGACTCCTGGAAGAAATATTGGGGGCATCGTTAGCCCTTTATTCGTATTGAGTGACGTTTCGTACCGAGATTGAAGAGTTTTTAGAACAATTTAAATGTTGTTTTTGTCGAGTTTCGCCGGTTTTTAGAGCGTTTTGTAAATTTATTGTATTATGTCGGCCGATTGGTGAGTTTAGATTTGTGATATTGGGACCCCTTGTATTTAAATCAATGTTACCAATAACATTGATTTAAATACAAATAAGACTCCAAAGTCTTAGCTAAATTATATTGTTTCAGTACAGACGTTAGACTTGGGACAGTCAAATTTACTGGAAGTACGAAAGTAGACTACCATTTTTGCTAATTAAGAGCTCTGGTCTTTACTGTCATTTGTCTATGTAATAGTTAATATGTGCGACAAAGTATAGTATATGTTTTTTAGTTTTACTATTAATAAGGTACTATTAAAAAAAACAATGATGAGTGGTTCGAGAACTCGCCTGCAACGCAAACATAGCCAGTTGGAATCCCGACTGTACCAATGAGTTTTTATGAAGCTAAGTAGTTTTTATGATTAGTCACATGAGCTCTACGGTAAAGGAAAACATCGAAAGGAAACCTGAATACGGAAGAAGTTCAAAGACATACATTTGTATAGTCGTGCTAGAATTACGGCGATGGACTCGTCATCGATCACGTCGACACCTAAATATATATTCTGGACGGTGACGTCAACTGACGACGAAATTCGTACCCCACTGTAGGTTAGGTACTAATAAGTTTTTCTGATCTTAAGTACAGTGATTAATCGCGCCTGCATGCGTTTGAGAAGAAATTAAAAGACGTATGTATAGTCGTGCTTGAGTAGTGGCGAGGGACTCGTCATCTGTACCTATATAAATAATATACAATACCCTCACGCCTTCCCATAAGGTTTTCCGAAGGGGTAGGCAGAAGTGTATAGGTACCCACCCACCCACTTTTCGCCATAGATATATTTTAGTTGCCAACGTGACAAATGACGAGTCCATCGCCGTTACTCAAGCACGACTATACATGCGCCTTTGAATTTCTTCTCAGACGTATGCAAGTTTCCTCTCGATGTTTTCCTTCACGTTAAGCTCGTGGTGTGACTAATCATATGTATGTACATATATATATGTATAGTATAATATATATATTTAATTCGTAAAAAAAGATGATGTCGGAATCCAATGTTCTATAAGGACTCATCCATACCCGAATTAAATAATAAGGTCGAATTTTGTTCTCTTGTCCTTCTCACACCTCTCCTCTCTACCCCCAGGTGAATACCGCATCGGTCTGAAGTTCAACGAGCAGCACATCCCTGACTCTCCCTTCAAGGTAGTTAAGCTCTAATATGTATGCGGTCCGTCTGATAGTCAGCGGTCACCGCCGCCTCTGGATGCCTGCAAGACCATTGATACTGGCGAGAGAAATGTTTTCACATCCTTCTTGCACTTATTGACGAACGTCTGGTTTAGTGTTCAGAGAAACAAAGAAATTTGAGGTTGCGAGTTCGATTCCCGCTGAGAGTAGATGTTTCTGTATTGAACACGAGTATTCGTTCCATAGTCTTGGATGTGCTATGTGCATAAGTATATATATATTTTATTATAGTTGTCCAGATCCCATACTTGTACTATGGGATCTTTCTCAGGGTATTTACTTTACACTTCTATTCTTGCGGTCCTAGGTGTACATCTCCCCGGCTGTAGGGGATGCACATCTTCTGGAGGTGGCTCAGTTCCCAGACTCCGCGCAGGTGGACAAGCCAACACAGTTCTATATCAGACTCAATGGAGCCAAGGGAAGCTTGGACGGCAGGGTAAGTTAATTTTAATTAAGATAAAGTTTGGGTGGCATAGTATTTCGATAAATTTCTTGCAATACAAAGATGGTAAGTGCAATCCTGACTGTATCATTGAGTTTTCTGAACTTAAGTAAAGTGATTAGTCACATCTCGAGCTTTTGTTTTGAAATTATCTAAAGGAAACCTGCATATATTGAGAAGTTCAAAGACGTACATATTATGTCCTATAGTCGTTCTTGGAAAACGGCGATGGACTCGCCATCTGTCACGTTGGCACCTAAAATATATATTCTGGACGATAAGTGTGTTGTTCTGTCTCTCCCTCCTCTGTCTACACATTTGGGACTCTATTGGAAAAGCGCATAGATATATATTAACTGGAAGTTAGAAATAAGTGTAAAGAATTAAGAATGGTTCGATTTTCTTAAGAATCAGTTACCATAAACGCGTTCCAGCTACAGAAGCCTTTCATCTTTAATACGTAACAATAAAACGCTTCTCTATCCATTTGAAATAATTCAACACAAAAGAGACTGATGAATGTGGACGAAGCGAAAGAGGTATGTAAGTCTAGAGAGAACTGGCGCTCTATACTCTCTGCTTACCCCGTTAGGGACTTGGAGTGATGATATGTATGTTTGTAAAAGCAGTAATTCCTATCAAATATAAAATAGCCCACAAACATTTTATAAATTGAGCACTTATTCACAGTTTTTTTAGTTATAAATATACGAACTCAACAACTATTTAGGATTTGCCAAAAATCCGACAAAATTCTGATGTGTACCGACTATTCGTCTTCCAATAAAAGAGAGGGTCACTTTTGATTTATCGTGTGAACATGACACTGGTCGGTTTGTCCGTCCGTACGTCATATTGCAGATTTATGATGGATGGCACAGCGCAGTCGATACGTGAGTAAGGGGAATTTTATTGGGAGTGAAGTTAGTTTAAGAAAGGTGCGTGGAAATAGGATTGCGTGTCAATAAAGAACGGCGCCTTATGACAGAGATTAGTATTTACTTGAAATTGATCGTGGTTTGGGAATACAAATGGCAAGCGAGCCCGAGGCCGAACTCCTACCTGATGGACCGATCAAATAAAATACTCCAGGTCCCCGAGGTTTAGCTCCGTCGTCAGGGCCGGACAGAAGCCGATGGAAGCAAATAGTTCACTCCAAGTGTGGACCACTTCTTGATGACCACGATCCTCAGTCATGAGGGAACGACAAGAGAGAGTATTTACTTAGCCCCAACTTAGCAAAGCTTGCAAGTAGGTAGGTTAGCAACACCAGTGGTATCGCGCTGCCGACCCTGTAGGAATCGTTAGCTTGGAGATAAACATACTTAGACACATATAACGCACCTATATATTAGTATACATAACGCGATTGAACTTCACCGGAAATCAAACTTGCGACCTCAGGTTTCACAGTCAGGAATTCAGGAAAGTATAATGGAACCGACCGCCCGCGATATAATAATACCGCTGCTTATACGAAAATATAGGGGCAAAAAATGCAATAAAATTTTCTGACCGCACGTGACCATCCGCTAGCGCAGGAATAAATCACACAGGCGCTTAATATTGTATAAAGGCGTGAAAACTCCATGTGTTTCCCTGAGGAACTTGCGATGTGGTATAAAAATTCATACGACGCCCCCGGCAACTTCGGGAGTAGTTGCGGATAACAGCCAACGTGAACATCTGGTGTAATCTCTTAAGAAACTTGGCTACTTACATTTCACTAAAAAATGACTGTAATTTTAAAAGGAATATGTAATATTATCAGAAAAATCAAGATATAGATAGTCATCCACGAAGACGCATCCCACCAATTTCTAGCCGAGGGGTCGCGGGATGCGGCGTGTATGACCCGACTCTATTAATTGTAGTGTGCGTGTGCACTCCTAGGTAATCAGTGTGTACCGATAATAATCAAACATTAGTGTAAGGTTGCACACTTACACTATAAGCTATGAGGAAGAATAGTGGGGCGCGTCTTCGTGGATGACACTACATCGAATGACGGTTGTCTCAAGATAGTGATACTGTAGTGTCGTTATAAAAAATCAAAACAAAGATTATTTTAATTTTTACCGATTCGAAGCCGTGGTGGCCGAGTGGTTCGAGCAGTTGCCTGCGACGCAAAGGTCGCAAGTTCGAATCCCGACTGTACCAATGAGTTTTTTCTGAACTTAAGCACAGTGATTAGTCACACCACGAGCTTTACGGCGAAGGAAAACATCGAGAGGAAACCTGCATACGTCTGAGAAGAAATTCAAAGGCGTATGTATAGTCGTGCTTGAGTAACGGCGATGGACTCGCCATCTGTCACGTTGGCACCTAATATACCTCTGGCGGAAAGTGGGTGTGTGGGTATTACCCATACACCTCTGCCTACCCCTTCGGGGACCCTTGTGGGAAGGCGTGAGGATATATTATTACCGATTCGATTACTGAGCCTTTGTAGGATAGCGTAAAAATGAAAATTGTGATAATGTTTGTTCCTCTTCCACGCAAAAACTACTGAACGGAATTTGATGTAATTTGGCACAGAGATAGATTACTCACTGGATCATACATCAGATATGTGTTTTCCATTTACGTAAGGAAATAATTTAATAAAAACAGCGCACATAAGCGCAAGACACGTTAGAAGCTAGAAAGCAGGGATTCACCTAAGTTTCCTTCCCTCTAGGTGGTCTCCCCTTCTGGCAAGACTGACGACTGCTTCATCCAGAACATCGACGGCGACCAGTACTCCATCAGGTTCATGCCCAGAGAGAACGGAGTACACAACATCAACGTCAAGTTTAACGGGATCCATATCCCTGCATCCCCCTTAAGGATCAAGGTACGTTTCGCCTTAAGTTTCGTTGCTAAGAACAAAGAAATTTCGCCTTAAGCGCTAGCTTTATAGCGGCGTCGCGTGAAAGAAATATCATTCTTAGTTCCACATTTTGTTACTAGATGGCGCTAGACTGTTGATACTAAAACTTTAAAATAAAGCATCCCTTAATTGCGGATTTAAAAATTAATGTTCAGTATTTTGATCTTTGTACAAGGCTCTGTCAGTACGAAAACATAATCTTATTTATTTTCTTCACCTCACTTAGACTATCGTCATATAAGTTCCAATATATATATAACCTAATGCGACAATGCAGAATAAAGAACTCTGTCTTATCTAATCAATTTTATTCTGAATCTTTCTTCATACAAAATATGCTATGAGTAAGTAGCATTTGAATAAAATAGAATCAGTGACAACGAATAGCTTTCGATCAAGATATATTTTGATTTCTTTTTTGATTATCTTACGTATCTCATAGCTGGTACTTTTTGATGGATGGTTTATGTTTTTATGCTTGTAACTTTCCTAGAAATTTTCTTATGTAGAACTTTCCTAATACCGTCGATATCTTTTCTGATAAACCCTCTAAATTTAAGCGATCTATAATTAATTTGTCCTAATAGTATTAATCCTAATTATAACATGCTTTCTTTATAATGTAACTCCTTAAACCTACATTTTATACATTAGCTAAATGGTGTTTATGATGTTTAATCGTATTTTGTTAGTTTAATTTTAGTTAATTAGTCTTCTGTTTTTTTGCATGCAGTTTTCACCTATAATTAAGATGGCATTTAGCACCGACACAACTTGGAATGATTTATATTACTTGTAATAATGTACATCTTGTTGGTGATCAATAAATAAATAAATAAATAACTTATCCTTAACTGGATTATTTTCATCGTTCAGGTTGGAAAGGACGATGCTGACCCCGCTGCAGTTCATGCGCATGGAGCTGGCTTGGGCCCTGTCAAAACTGGTCAGTATTTAAGATGTTCTACTTGTCTGTGACTGTAGGCCTGACGTAGCTACCGGAAGGCTTGACGGGGCAGGGCTCTGACCTACAAACTGTAAATTGAACTAGTGAAAAGTTCTCCCACATTCGGGATGTAAATAAACCAGGTTCCAGGAACGCGACTTTTATAATGGCGACTTGTGCATTAAAGTATGTTGAAATTTGTATTTGCTTTTTATTTTATTGTATGAAGTCGACTTGTATTGCGACAAATTTGGAGAACAACGAATACGGAACAAACGATTTTCAATAGTTTAGTTGGGGTCCTAGAATATTTTTTGTCCCGATGCCTTTGGTTCCCTAGCTACGCCACTGAGTCGTCAAATACAATTTGAAATCTGATTTCCCATTTGTGAAAATTCCCACTTTAAGTGATGATCTAATATAATGCAATACTTATCCTTCATCCTCATCCTCATAGGTGTCAAAACGGATCTGATCATCGATACCTGCAATGCTGGCTCTGGTATCCTGGCCGTCACCATGGATGGACCATCTCGAGTGTCCATGGACTGTACTGAAGTCGAGGAGGGCTACAAGGTATTCGAACTTCAGATCTTGCTGTTTATGCCCAAACCCAAAGGAGTTTGTGCTAGAATATAATTTCCAGAACCTAAGGAATTGTTTTGTAGAAAGAGCATCTGTTTGTCCCTCACTCTTTAATGAAGGATCATCAATGAACAACGGCAGTACTTTTCTAAGCTTAACTTAATGAAGCTTTTCCAACTCCTGTTTGAACTTCGACTTCTCCGGGTCTCTCTATTCACCTAAGATTGTATGTAAATGTATATTCCTTTTAGGTTCGTTACACACCTCTCGCTCCTGGCTTCTACTATATGAGCATCAAGTACAACGGCGCCCATATTGTCGGTTCCCCGTTCAAGATCGAGGCATCCGGTAAGTTGAAAGTGATATTGTAAACTATGCTACGTGAGTAAAGTAAATATGTAAACAACTGAATAAAGTTGCGTTTTATTAGCCGTTTGATAATTTGAACCTCTAAATCAGATAAACAAATTTGTGTTATACAATATTGTAAAATACATTCAGTTTTAGTATTTAAAATGGAAGTGGTTTTGATAGTTTAAAGCCTATAAAACTATTTTAAGAGAGGTAGGGCATAACGGGCTTCCCGTTCGAATTTGGAGCTGCCCGACTGGGGCAGGACCTCCACCTTATAGAAGTCCGTAGCCAAATAACACAATTATTTGTGTTGTGTTCCTACGCGGTGAATAAGGTTTCCAGAAATGAGCTCCTTGGGGAGGGGGGGAGGATTTTTACATTGTGTTGGAAGCAGAGGGATTAAACCCATTATGCTACCAACACACTGTAACTCTCCGAACACAGAGTGGCAACGCGTGTGATACTAGCAAGGGCGCGGGCAAGTGATACTTCGGTATCGTGGGCGTAAATAGGCTAACCGTTTCCCATCAGGTGGGCCGTATGCTTGTTTGCAACTCTTGTTGATAAAAAAAGACTAATCGACCAATCTTGTTATGAAAATTTAAAGAAAAAGTATTTTTCGCTTTCGCTAATTAAAATATGATATTAGGTGGAAACCTAGCCGAAATCGGTGCGCAAGAAACGTCTTCTGTGACCGTGGAGACTGTTCAAAAGGTCGCCAAGGCCCTGCAGAAGCAAGGTCCAGTACTGCCGTTGTTTAAATCCGATGCTTCTAAGGTCACCAGCAAGGGAATGGGCCTCAAGAAGGCCTACCTGAACAAGCACAACCAATTTACCGTACATGCGGGTGACGCAGGTAATTTCAAATTCGTTTGTAAGATGTTTTACGTGTAGTTACTGTTGATTATAAAACAATTGCATATCATTGCATTGGTGACGATGAATACTTTTTTTGTCAAATTCAAAAGTTCAACGATCCTTTAGAAGTAATAAACCATTTTACATTGATTTAACAAATATCATCTATTGTCGCTCAACTTCAACAATCGTGAAATTCAGCATAATGGAAGGTTTTGAAGTTTTGAAGCTATAATTTGTTTGATTCACTGACATTGGGATTTCTAGTGGTACTTAAGTATTAATTAATTTAGTCCGTTCTCGTGTTTAATTGCAAAAAATTGGTGGAGGTCTCAAGTACACCAGTTTAAAAGAAATAAACAAAAATCCCGACCGATAAGACATGTGCAAAAAAAAATTTTAAGCTTTATGCGAATTTATGCAAACAGAAATATCTGTTTTGCCTGGAATATTAATTTTGGAAGCTATGATGCGCTAAACGATTTTTTTTTCTCAGGCAATAACATCCTTTACGTCGGCATATACGGACCTAAGGGTCCTTGCGACGAGGTCCAGCTGAAGCACAAGGGCAAGAACAACTACGAGTGCTGGTACGTAGTGCGGGACAGAGGAGACTACATTGTCATCGTCAAATGGGGAGACGAACACATCCCAGGGTCGCCCTACAAGGTCGAGGTCTAAGTCTACTGAATTAGACAGCGTGTGTGGTTTTCAACAAATTTATTATGTGATTTAGAATGATTTAATTATTTTAAATTTTTCATTTGTTTCATAACCTAAAGTCAATATAATACGTCAATACCCATAGGATCCACAGTTTTTTTGGTATAAGGAAAAATGCGACATAATAGCACTTGTGTTAAAATGTATTCATTAATTATAAAATTAATTTTATGGATTTCATCCGATTTCTATCGATATTTTAATTAAATTGATGGATAAAAGCAATCTCTTGATTTATAGCATCAATAGAGTTTGCATATTTGATGTGGATGACATCATGTTTCTGTGCTTTTATTTTTAATTTTATAACTGTTTCTTTTTTTAACTTTGCCCACATGCGCTTAGGTCTTATAATGCTATAATTCTTATTTGTAATTTCGCTGTGTTCACTTATTCATACATCCGCTTAAGTATCCTTTATTCTGGATTTATAGAAGGTTTTAAACTATTAGCTTTGATCTCTTTGAGGTTTTGTAACAATACATCCGGAACCCCTTCTTGTGTTTGTTGTTCCTGTCTGATTACTATTTAACTATAATATACAATTTATTTTTTTACGCAATATCCTATTAAGAGTAAGAATTTGGAAATTCTAACAAACTATTCATAACAAAAAAATTAGTTTAGCGATGTGTATTATTTTACATTAATATAAGAAACTACTTCTACTTTCTGTTTTGTCAATATTTAACTTATTTTGTATCCTTCTTTTATTTACTCACTGAAATAAATATTTGAATTGTTAGACTTGTCTTAAAAAGTCAATTTAGCTAAATATCGAGCAATTTTAAACTAATAAAAAAAAATTAACATCAAATGACGTAACTAAGAACATAATATTTTTTAAATTTTATATTATTCTCATTTAGTATTTAGGGCGACTAAATGACGATACATATAAATTAACTCAATGTATTCCCTTTAATATAAGCAGTTTCGGCGCAAAGCTTAGCCGCAAAGTTTTTTTTAATTTGCCATTGATTGATTGCGACCTAGTACTTCTGCAGTTTTTTCATTAAAAGTGTATTGAAGGTCTGCAAATTCGCAATCATTTTCTGATTTCGGTTGAGGTCGGTGATCCAGTAATATCCAGACTCTCAATAGTTCTCCCTTGTATTCTGCGCCGGAACATCATAGTTAAGTCAAAGATTATGTAATTATTGCTTTCTAATTATTGTATGGTTTGTGGATGAATTGATTTACCTACGTAGGTAGAATGACCCGTATTATTTGTAAATACCTATTTTAAGTATTTATTATGATGTATTTTGCGACTGTAACTTAATAAAAGAGGAAAGTTAAGAAAATTGTTTTTTTTTTAACAAACTGTATAACAATATGCCATACATACATGCCTATATATACATAGTGGCATGTATACATGCCTTTTTGTACTCCAAACTCATGAAAAAATAGTATTGATTTTACTTGGTTCCTGTGTTTGTTGATTATGGATGAACGAAATAATTTTGGTGATAATTTGGGTTTTAGTAATAGGGCAGATATAGAAATAAAAGAATTGGATTTAATTCTTGGCATAGTTGTAATTAATTTTTAATCGATTTTAAGTAACAAAAAAAGGGTTTTCGTTCACTTTCATATATAAATCTTAACCGAAACGCTAGACAATGCGAATGAACTAACGCAAAACGAAAAAAATACTTACAAAAATATCGTACTTTAATTATAATAATAAGTTTACACTTAACTTAAACAAAATCAAATACAATATCACATGTCTACTTACAATAGAGAGATATTGGCGATTTAATTATTCCCTTATTTTAGAAAAATCCAAAGTAATTTCAAAAATTTTGGATAAAATCTTTGCATTGTCATGATTATACAAGATTACATTAAAAAGTGCGCGCACTAATGCTTTTTATTAATATAACAACAATTCGGAAGAATTAAGTATTGCCGAAATTCGCTTAAGAGTTCTAACAACGTAAACATTTTGTACAAGAACTTAAAAATTAGCATTTGGCTAACTTTGAGACAGGACATACGGCATTTCTCGTCACCCACGGTACCTTAGCGAATCACAATGTATAAACCACAACCTAACGAATAAAAATAAGAAACGAATATCAGTTTCAAAGGATGATCCTTCAAAAATATTTCACTCCACCCAATCCATCTCCTATCACATTTTTATACATATCCTAACGAGGTGATTTGTAAAATGATAAACAATTCATGTTTTTGCTCGTATACTCTACTTGTCTAAAATTAATGAATTCTATTATATATATTTATATAAAAGAGGCCAATTAAGTTCTGAAAGGAGTTACTATATTACAATTCCTTGTAGCCAGATACCCAATGATCCTTACTGCTAATATTGAGCACAAGCTTTTATACTAAAGTAAAAAAAAATCAACAAATTTTCGAGGTCTTCAAAAATTGTATTCGTATATACAAATTATTTACACAAGCAACTATTATGGTACCGACCGATGCAAACCTTTTGGCCACTCAATGTTTTTTTTTTTACAAAATGGAATTACACAAGAAAATATGATCTATCTTCTTTTTCCTAGTTCTGGTACATAGCGAAGAAAGACAATATTTTCTGAGTGCTAAATAAGGAAATACTATAATGATACAAAATGCATACGATATATAAAGAAATAAAGCTTAACGTGAAAATATGACCTAAATAGGAACTGAGTGCACGTGTGATGATAAAGAGATCGGTGTTTAGTTATCTTAAAATAAGACTAAGTGCAACAGAACATAGAAACGATAGCAATTTCAAGTCACGGAGAAGCAGCTGTTTAGACAGAGATCTGGCTAACGTGAACGAAAACATTATTAATTGTTTATAAAAGAAAAAAAACTATCTCCCCTGCCTGAGCTGTCATAATTTCAGGCTATAACCTCCTGATGCACTTGTCAATAGCTGTCACAAAATTATCATCAGGAACTTGGATCATAGACACGACCGAATCTACCTATCAAAGGAAATAATATCCAAAAAGTTTCAAATGCAGTCTGAATTAAAGCAGATGGTGTCTATATTTAGAATTTGAAAACTGTAATTTCTCAAAAAGTTAGACTTTTAAATTAAACTCCGCTAAAATTGCATATGGAATCGCAATTACTACATACTTTATATATTCGCATTCCATATAATATTCCAAAATTGTATGCGAATCTCTAAAAGTGTAGGAAACTTGCAGGCGAAGGCAACTATTGCCGAATTCCTTTGCTACATGTAAACCATGTTTTAAAGATTAGTTTTGTACAAAGTGTGTAGCATTGTGTCATTATGCATTATTATTGACGCAAAAGTGATCGACAACCAAGATAATTATGATTATAATTGGCCTAACAGATTCTTTGGCTTTCGTCGATCACACTTTTCAATCAAAACATTTCCTGTTTCTACGTTTCAAGAAAACTAATCTATAATACATGGAGCCTTGCATCATTTGCAGATGACAACATTATAATTGGAATCACTATCAGACCTATATAATTGTTATCTACTCGCAAAATTCGAGTATTCATACACCATATTTATTTTGTGCAATATCTAAAAACATGGATGTTTCACTATCATTAAAACCAATAGTTGTATTTCATACATTCATAATATCAGTGTCTTCGAAAAGAGATTCTAAATATTTTTTATTATTATTTTAATATTTCGTTAATTTATATACTAGTAATACCATCATAAGTACTAAAGTAAGTGTACCTAGGTAGGGCAAGGATAACATTACTGTTTATCCTTATGCGAGAGGGCGTGTGGTAGAATGTGTTCGGCGGGTAGTAAAGCCGAGGGTTGGTGCGCGTAGTTTCTGATTTGATGGAGGGAAATGAGCTGATTGGGGAAGGAGTTGGGTTGCTGCTTGCCCTGTTGGAAGTGTAGCGGGTCGTAGAGATACGGCCGAGTGGGTAGCGCGCTGTGGTGCGACAAGCCATTTAAATGCGGGGCCATAGAATTGATTGGGGTGAACGCCGAGTTGGCCGCAGACGACACCGGGGGCTGAATGCGGTCGTCTTGGCTCTCATTTTGGGCTAAGAGAGCTCTGTGCTGCTGGTATTGCTGTTCTAAATGCTCATCGCTCTCTCTGTGCTGGTAGCCTACGTCATCGGACATATGAGCTGCCGAGTCTGGGCTCACTTTAGGCCAGTAGGGGTGATCGCCGAATGGCGTGGCGGTGGGAGCAGCGGCCGCTAAAGATCTATTCAACCCACTCAGCCCTAACGCTGAGATCGGCGGTCGCTTATCAGCGCGTTCTGCGTGCTTATTCATGTGCTTACTTAAGTACGTCTCCTGAGTGTAGCTTTTGCCGCAGTACTGACAGATGTGGGTCTTCAAGTGCTTTGACTCCTTGTGCTTGGGGATGTGTTCCAGCAGATCCTTCTCGTGCGTGAAGCATTTGTAGCAGGAGTTGCACTTGAACGGCTTGTCGGTTTGATGGCACCGACTGTGGCTCTGGAGATTAGAGAGCTGGGAGAAGGCCTTGGTGCAGCCGATTTGGGTGCAGCGGTAAGGCTTGTCGCCGGTGTGTGTTCTGATGTGTTGCTGCAAGTGGGATAGCTGCGTGAACTTCCTCTGGCAGATCTCACAGCGGTATGGCTTGATGCCGAGGTGGATCCTCGAGTGCTGCGCCAGGTACGAGGAGTTAGCAAACGCCTTGGGGCACTGAGTGCACCGGTAGGGCTTTGCTTCACGCAAGTGAATCTGCGTGTGCAACTGAAGATCCGCCTTCGAACCAAACACCTGAAATAGAAGAAACAATCCATTATTGATTGATTGAATTGACAACGAATTCGTTTATTTTAAAAACAAATCCGTCTAATTTAGACGGTACGTGACTATTTAATACGCTTTTATTTTAATAATACAAACAGGTTCATTTGTTATCTGTCAGCTGATCATGAAAATAATTTGGAATGTTCTCAACTCATGTCCGAGTCAACTCGGCAAATACATGATCTGAATGAAATGAATGAACCGTTACATAAATTACTTTGGGAACTAATGAATGCTCTAACAGATATATTTATACTCGACCAATATAATATTGACCGAACGCAACAGAAGAGGAAAACACAAGATAAAATTATCCACGTAGGACATGATTGAATTATAATCAGGGGTCTTCACAACTCATCAGTATAAGGCTTGTTGCACAAAACATATTAACAACAAGCTTTTGTTTTATTACGTGAACCGGTTGAAATGCATCATATAAATCACTAGAAAGTGAATTTTGCCCTTGAACGACATCCGCGGGGAGCCGGAACAAATTATACTTGTTCTCAGCGAATCAAACGTAGGTTTTTTATTTGCTCAGAGACGGCAATAAAGGCAGGATGCCGCCTTCACGGAGTTTTTCACGCGGCGCACTTGCTACTTCCTTGAGTTTCATCTGAGTAATTACAAATTAAAAACTTCTCAACCGCATTCTATATCCTGCTTATACTATAGCGTCACACATCATCACGCCTGGTTCCTCACAGGGTGGGCAGAGATAGTAGAGCGTCAACTCTAGACTCACAGACCTCTTTCACGTCAACAACATCCATCTCTTTAGACATGCACACCAGTTTACTCTTGACGTCCCCATCTGTGTTTGGATATGGTAATAGAAATTGTTTCATTTAATGATATGTGTTCCTTTGTGGTTATAAAGCAAATAAAACTTATTAGGCAAAATCTCTGGTTGCTTTCAGAATTTTGTTGGTCGTTGAGATGTTTGGCTTGCGCTGCACGTGCTCCGAGCGCGCAACTATTATAGAGCGACAGCTCGCCTCACATTCTAAACACTGTTTCGGTAGACCATTGATACTCTTTGTGATATTCCAAATTAGTTTCTAAGCCAAAAGCGCCGCGTCATCCCGCCGATACATTTTATTCAGAGACTAACAATGAAGCCGCCCGCCACGTTCCTTCGGGCACAGAATCTATTGCTGACGAAACACGACTCAATAAATCGCAATCGCATCGATATTAATCTCACAATCAAAGTAAATAGAGTTCAAATTACATCATCATCCAGCAGACTGGAGTCGCTGAGGCTGTGTAACAATTAGCGTGAGGAAATGTATGTAATATAGCTAAAGGTGCAAGTGATTATGGACCCAATAGGTGTGTAGATAGAGGTGGTTGTTGAAATGTTGAGTCGAGAGGTTTCGGTTGTTTGGTGTTTGGTGCTGTGTAGGATTCGGTAGCACGTCGCATGACTCGTCAGAAATGGAGACACGAACGCGATTGGTCACAGCCGGAACATAATTAAAGTTTGGAGCACTACTTAATGGCATGAGGCTGAAAATTCGAGGTGGTGACTGACTTTTAATAGGATCGATAGGTAGGAATCGGTGGTAAATTTGTTGTAGCACGGACGCGACGCCGCATTCCTCATACTGTGACACACTACATAAAATAACTGAATTAAACTTCTATGAAATAAATAAGCTTATATTGTAACAAATAAATTAGCTACTGACGGTCCACTGGCTTGTTGGTCAAAGTTCCTGGCTGTGAAAATTGAGGTTACAGGTTTGATTCCAATCGAGGTCTATTATGTGATAGCATAAGTATCTTTACCTCAGCTTTGAATGTACTGTGTTCATTGTGTACTATATTTTTATCTACAAACATATAAGTATGTATGTCTTATTCCAGTTTTCATGATAAAAGCTGTCAATTGTGCCTTCGACATACGTATCTGACCTTCAAAACGGCTGGACCGTTTTTGATGTTCCTATGCGTACATTATGTAAAGCTCTCGGCGTAAATAAAAAGAAAGTTCCAGATTACTCTTCACTATTCTCTTCGCAAGCGAAACAGGGCGCATAAGTAGTGTATTATATATAAAAGAGCAGGATTAATAACGAATATGCTCAAACAGATACAGGTTTTAACGTTGTCATAAATGATTAAGAGCTGACAATGAAAAATGTTTTAGAATATACAATAATTAGGTAGCTTATATTAAATAAAACTGAATGATGCATGGCAACACGGGTTGATGTATTAGACAAGCTCCAAGGTCGATGAAGTATAACCGGTTACGTTCGAGCTATTCTTAAAATATTAATTGTATAATATATAAAATAGAATACATTGTATCGAATTCTTTTAGCAGTGGCTACTTGCAATTTTAGGATAGTTTCGTTATTACATACCCGAAAGTTAGTTTAAAAAAAAAAACAAATCAGATCGTCAAGAATTTATAAAAGCAGAATTTAGATTTACTCTTTACCAGTCAACTGTGCTTCCTGAACAAACTGAATAATGACACTATGTGCTCTATGGTGAAGGCGAACTTTGAGAGGAACCTCCATACGTTTGAGAAGAAATATATAGTCTTCGGAAACCGCGGCTTGCCATCTGACAAATTGCCACCTAAATATGTCTCTAGCATAAAATAAGGTGTTTTGACACCTCAAAGGAAAAGGGGAAAGGCGAAGAGTTGTCAGATCTGTTTGGTCTACTGGTCTGGTTATAACCAGACCAGAAGACATGTAGACAGAATCGAACCTATAGGTTCGATTCTCGCTTAAGATTTTTGTCTGTTACATACAAATATTTTATCAATATAAATTCGTATATCTTTGACCGGTTTCTAAAGTAAATATATATAATAATAATATATCCTCACGCCTTCCCACAAGGGTCCCCGAAGGTGTAGGCAGAGGTGTATAGGTAATACCCACACACCCACTTTCCGCCCGAGGTATATTAGGTGCCAACGTGACAGATGGCGAGTCCATCGCCGTTACTCCAGCACGACTATACATACGCCTTTGAATTTCTTCTCAGACGCATGCAGGTTTCCTCTCGATGTTTTCCTTCACCGTAAAGCTCGTGGTGTGACTAATCACTGTACTTAAGTTCAGAAAAACTCATTGGTACAGTCGGGATTCGAACTTGCGACCTTTGCGTCGCAGGCAACTGCTCGAACCACTCGGCCACCACGGCTCTAAAGTAAAAGCTCAGATTAGGCTCAGCTTAGACTAGGTAAATTTGTGTGGAATATCTCAATGGTATTATTATTATTATAGCTAAACATTAGCAAAATGGAAGTAGGTGTACTTAAAACGTCAACTTATGTCATTTTTAAACCTTAAATGTCGTAAGAGATAGCAGGCAAGATTAAGGGAGGCTGCACCGAGATTGACACGCAAGGGTTAAGTACTGCTATTAATCTGACACATTTCACTGTCCCCTCGACATAATGAAGGAAACTGGATATGAGGTCTTTAAAAATAGCGCAACAGATGAAAAATTACAGTGATTTTCAAGTCAAAAGTGACAAGGACGAAAAAAATGCGATTTTTTTTATATCGAAGCAATTAAAGTCAAGTTGGGAAGATTCCCAGCTATAATATTATTGTATTTATAATATTATTTATAATACTATTATATACTATTATTTACATTATATACTATTTATAATATTATGTTATTATATAACACATAATAAGCTAGATAGCTTATTATGTGTTAAACGATTTAATTTGCCATTGTTAATATTTAAAAAAGGAATGAAGTCGGTTTGCCTATAGAGGCAAATCGCTGGGCAGGCAGAGAGAATAGTTCTCTCTGCCTGCCCAGCGAGGGACTCGGCATGGTGATACTTTTGTGGAATATTTACTTTTTTTCCGTGTTAAGTCTCAGGCGTATATAATTATGGTAACCGCTTACCACCAAAATGTTTTGACTTAATCGTGAGTCATCTGATGACGACTACTATCTTCATGAATATAATTAAACCAAACAAAAGTGCCAGAGAAAGCTAATTTTCTTAAAACATAACCAAACAAAAAGTCTGGTTAGGGTGACAAAAAGCTGCGGCTTGTAGCGGACGGTTTTTGCCCCGAAATTATTATTAATCGTGGTCATACATCCCTTCTGTTTATCTTACAATATTAGGGCCGCCCTAAGGGTCGCTAATAAGCCATAGTTTTTGCGAGGAAAAGATTAATTTTCCCAAAAGCGCCGTTTCAAAATGGCGTCTTGTGTGTTCTTTTTAAAAAAAAATTTGCTTGTGAAGCGTAATGGTAAAACGTTTGTTTCGGTGGGCATATTTCCTCTTAGATATTTCTGTCACAAGATTAACATTAATAATTGGGTTAACGCAATTTTTTTTCACATATACTTAAAAATAGGTAAATCTTACCCCTAATCTCAATCCTGTGAACGAAATAAAATAGAAAAAAAGTTGATTTTGAGAATATTTACGATTGAGGTTGTAGCTTTCACTTTTTAAACGTAATATCTATTATATATAATTCTCGTGTCCGTGCGTTAGTCATTGAACTCCTTCTAAGCACCAGGATCGATTTTGATGTTTTGTTTGTGTGTCAAGTGGGTCGAGAATTACTTAAATTCATAATTGGATAGAAAGCGCAGCAACGTAGTTAAAAAAATATATTTATTTCACACAAGCGAATCTGCGAATATCTTAAAAATGAAAAATATGCATATTATTAATCCTTACTATTTAGTTTTTCATCTACTAAACATTATTTAGATTAATTAACTTGTAACTCACATTTCACTTACCAATGCAAATGTTTTTTTAAAAGGGTCCAAAAAATGAAAAAAAATTTGGTGTTCCTACAAAAGATTGAGATATCCAGGAAACCATAAAGAAGTAATGAACGACGGAGGAAGAAATTCGTAAACAATCAGTAGATGAATATCCGAATCGATTTGGCGTAACATCATTTAATTCACTCGGAATTAAATTAAAATTAATTACCACATAATTAATTTATTAATTGGATGGTCACTTGATTTATAATACAAATTAATCAGTTTTAATATGCGTATTAATGATAGTTATTGCTTGAATGATCGTAATTTATTTTTATTAAGTTATATTAATTTTATACTACTTGGGTGCCAAACAAGCCCTGTTGGTAAGCGGTTACCGCCGTCTATAGACACTTGCAACACCAGGGATATCACTCGCGCGTTGCCGACCCTGCAGGAATCTTTTCACCCCCTTCTTGAAGACATCCATGCTGTACTCTCCTTGGAAAACCTCAACGGGGAGCTCATTCCTTCATTCAAATATACGAGGCCTATCTATCTAATCTAATACTTTAAATGTGAAAATTTGTGTGGATATTTTTTTCTATTTCACGCAAGAACTATTGAACGAGATTGAATGAACTTAAACAGAGTAATAGACTATTTGCTGGATTAATACACGAAAAATTAAAAAGGGTCAAATTTTACGCAGGACTCGATATGCGTTATATAAAGTGCTTTATATACCAGTTTTTTGTTTAAACGATTAGATTAGCGAATCTACGAAACTACTAATCCGATTTCAAATATTTATTTAAGCATTACATAACCCGATAATTGATGAAATATAAACATGCTCCGATCAACAGGAGCGAAGCAAGAATTATAATATAGTTATAATATAATAATAATATAAATAATATATCCTCACGCCTTCCCACAAGGGTCCCCGAAGGGGTAGGCAGAGGTGTATAGGTAATACCCACACACCCACTTTCCGCCAGAGGTGCCAACGTGACAGATGGCGAGTCCATCGCCGTTACTCAAGCACGACTATACATACGCCTTTGAATTTCTTCTCAGACGTATGCAGGTTTCCTCTCGATGTTTTCCTTCACCGTAAATCTCGCAAGAATTAAAATGTTTTAATCCAGAAAAAAAATTACCTTACCTTTTTCTCTATACAGTTTTATAGGAAAACAATAAAGAAGAAATAGAGAAATGAACCATGATACGTACGTATTTCGTAAACATTCCACTAAACTATTTTTTTTGCCAAAAATGGATTACGAAAAGTAAAAACTTTACTATAGTAAGATTTAATCAAAAAATATTTTTTCCCTGTATTGTGACTACAATTGAGTTTTTAATATGGAAAATATTGAGTTGTATCACGACATTGGTTGCTTGATTCTTGATAATATTGCGCTTCGTCTAGTGAGGGATTCGGCGTGATGATATGTCTGTATAAAGTACTCGTGGCCAAATTATTTAAGAAGACTCCTAATTAGCTAAGACTGCCGATACAGTCCTTAGCGAAAATAATTTTGCTATTTTCGACGAATTCAAAGATCGCTGTGAAGGTGATGAGGAACGGTGACAGATGTAACGTTGACATTTAAATGTACGTCAAATACTATAGCATTAAGGTCTAAGGTCCCTTGATGTTTATTACAATGGAGGCTTCTCAGGAGATGCGCAAACAATGAAATCATTCCTTATCAACAGATAATTTTTATAGGGATTTTCTTTAATTAATTAAATTTTAATAAAACATAATCTAG
Organism: Drepana arcuata; assembly: GCA_016069955.1. Taxonomy (NCBI): domain Eukaryota; kingdom Metazoa; phylum Arthropoda; class Insecta; order Lepidoptera; family Drepanidae; genus Drepana; species Drepana arcuata. The sequence goes on along the minus strand of JACCPG010011037.1, from coordinate 13,092 downwards.
TGTTTATTACGTACTGTTTCTAAAGTTAAAATTATTTTTGGAATTGGTCGAATATTTTTTGTGTTCAAAGCCAACCAACAAAGAATTTAAAAAACTTACATACATATCATCACGCCGAGTCCCTAACTTACAAGCAGAAAGATTTTTTCTTACTATGATATAAGTGTTTTTTAATATACATATTAAAAAAACTATATAATATGTATATTAAAAAACACGAAGGAATAAACATTGAGTATATGTGTGTGTATGAAATATATATCATACATATAATAATTTACCAATAGGAGCGGATCAAGAATGAACAATGTTGCCATAACGGGGGATTTTAATGATTTACTACAGAAATACTTTACTGCCTACCCCTTCGGGAACCCTTGTGGGAAGGCGTGAGGATATATTATTATTATTACTACAGAAAAAAAACTGTTTTTTTAAAGCCGCAGAGCAACGTTGTTACATAAAAGTGTTCCAAGTAGCCAGCGTCCCTGGATCTCAACAGATTTGAAGCGGCGACCTCAGCTCGTGATTTTGGTGGCAAAAAGTCAATTCACCCCAATGTCACTGGCGGCCATGCGTTAAGTATTGCCACAACCGTTGATAAAAAACCGAGTAATCTGGGTAAATAGCGTACCTACTGCTCCGTAAATGGCGAGAAATCGACCGGCAATATTACTACACACCGCTCAACCGACTGTGTTGTCCGTGTATATAAATAAATAAACATCGAGTATTCTTAGAACCGTGGTGGCCGAGTGGTTCGAGTAGTTGCCTGCAACGCAAGGATTGAAAGTTTGAAACTCGACTGTACCTATGAGTTATAAATCACACCACGAGCTTGATGTCGAAGGAAATAGGAGAAGAAACCTTTAAACGTTTAGGAAGAAATTCAAAGGCGTCCCTAGGACACCTCTGCCTACCACGTCGGTGTCCCTTGTGGGAAGGCGTCAATATATTATCTTTTTATTTATCTATCTTTATTAGCAAACCACTGGGTAGACAGAGAGTAGAGCGACAATTCTCTCCAGACTTACAGACTTCTTTCGCTTCATCAGTCATCAGTCTCTTCATACATTCTTGCCTGTTTTGTGCTCATGACGTTCTTCATAAAAATTCCGATTTTGACACAAAGTAAGAACAGATTTTCTAACACGATTCGTAACGATTGCCTAATATCTTCAAAAAGCAACCTCGCGGCATGTTGCTTAACCTCGCAGATTGACATGCGCAGGAGCAAGCGACTGAGCTACCATGGTTTATGTAAATTGAACTCTTTTATGTCAGTGTTAAGTCTATATTTATTATATCAATTCGCTATTTTGAAGTGATAGAATAAATACATAAAACTTCTACCTTTTTAACCGTCTTTAAAACATGAGGAGATTTCTCAATACGTCCGTATATATTTTTTTCAGATGTCCGAACTTAAACACAGATAAAACAGACACAGACACAGACACAGATAATAGAATGTGTATGAACTATTACAGAATACATAAAAAAAATACAAGAATTAGATGGTATGGTATTGGTATTCTTGTGGGCTGGTATGTGTTCTAATATTGAATATTTTGTTTGTTTTTCTTTAATTATAATATATTATTTCTAAGAGACTGTCGGAAGACTGACATTTTAAAAGTAACTCGTGAGCACCGAGAGAAAGAAATGGTTGTCTTTGTCTTAACGAGTTAAGCAAAAATATAAATTAGTTTTCATATATAATTAAATACAATGTAGACTGGATCGTTTGTTTTCAATGTCAAACAAACATATTGGCATAAAAAAAGAAGTTTAAATACATTGTATTCAATCACATTACATATTTGAATATAGAACGCGCAGGCGCCTAGCCACGTGCCTAAAAAACGCTTCGCTCATTTTGAAAGCAACCATAGATTTGGCGTAAAGAAGCTAGCGACCAAGACTCAAATTGTGACCCCAAACTGAAATAAACCCTATGATATTAGAATAAGATTTAAATACCAACACGTATCTTTTGAAATGATCGTTGTTTTTGCATCTTTTGTCACCCAAGCGAGTGAAAAAGTTGGAAATCGTGTGGCCGATTTAAAAAAACGTTTAATATTGGCATTGAACGATTGCAGTCGAGTAAAGCGTAGAAATTAACTTTTTGAAATTTTATGACAGTAGTTCTGATAGTTGGAATAATCCCGTTTTTAAGATAATATCAATTTAAAAAGTATTTTCGTGTTGATTGCTTTAAATAACTTATATAAATGAAAAATAAGTGAGTTGAAAACGTAAGATGTATTAAAAAAAAACTTACTGAGTTTGAACCTGCCAGTATAAGACAATTTGACAAAAGAAATTTAAAAAGTACGTAAATTTGTAATGTCTATGCTATATAAAATAATAAAACCTTCGGTTGAGTTGTCTCATCGTTAGACCTCTTCAGCCTCCATTAAGATTTCCGTCCGGGCTATGCGCAGGAGCATGTCCTCAAACCAATCCTAAAGGACCCAACTACATTCCAACTGCAAATAAAATTCAACCTTACTGCCAAGTTTTAAGACTCTTTTTTCTTTCTAAGAACTAGTGGTTTTATTCTTTAAACACAACTGAATTTAAACTATATTTGTTAGCTGCTGCGGTTTAAATTCTTTTAACATTGCAAAGATGGGAATGAGAGGATGTGTAGTTATTTTATGCGAGCTCTGCCAAGGGATATAAATCCTTGACATGTTTGTTATAAAGGCGGTTTTCATTTGTCGACTGTGGGAAATTGCTCCTGAGTTTGGCATCAGTCATTTTTATAGTGGTTTAAGATAATGGTATTGATTTACCACTATACATGGTTATCTGTAGATCTATAATAACTTAAAAATCGGTGTACAGTCAGCGACGAAATACCAAAACATTATAATTATTTAAAAAAAGATAAAATTAAGCTGCCGAGTGATTCGAGTTGCCTCTAACACAAAGATTGCAAGTTCGAATCCCGACTGTACCAACGAGATTCTCTTAAGTATAGTAAATACTCATATCACAAACGTGTGAAGGTTTCCTCACGATGTGTTCCTTCACCGTTAAGCTCGTGGTGACTAACCACTGTAATTAAGTTCAGAGAAACTAATTGGCTGTACCAATAGGTTTCTCTGATTGGAACTTGCAATATTTGTGTTGCAGGCAACTACTCAAACCACGCGGCCACTGTGGCTTCTTTCATGGAACTTTGATAGAACTTAACCATGGTGAACGAGCTACAACTAGTATTAAAATATTAGTTTCAATAAAATAAATGAAGAAGAAGCCGTGGTGGCCGAGTGGTTCAAGCAGTTGCCTGCGACGCAAAGGTCGCAAGTTCGAATCCCGACTGTACCAATGAGTTTTTTCTGAACTTAAGTACAGTGATTAGTCACCAACGAGCTTTACGGTGAAGGAAAACATCGAGAGGAAACCTGAATACGTCTGAGAAGAAATTCAAAGGCGTATGTATAGTCGTGCTTGAGTAACGGCGATGGACTCGCTATCTGTCACGTTGGCACCTAATATACCTCTGGCGGAAAGTGGGTGTGTGGGTATTACCTATACACCTCTGCCTACCCCTTCGGGGACCCTTGTGGGGAGGCGTGAGGATATATTATTATTATAAATAATAAATCTTAATACAGTTATTATTTTTAAATATTTAAGAGGAGCGAGGGTTTAAAGTTTAAAGTTTAATTAGACATTTCAATTTGTTGTTAATTCTCTTTCGATTATCAAAGTAAAGGCAAGGAAAATATGTTTGAAATTCTTCATCTGAATAGAATGAAGAATAAATAAGCTTAGTCTATCTACAAAATGGTTCTGAAATGTAGCAAAAATGCACGAGGGACCCGACAGGAAAAATTCTAATGGAATTCGAATATAAACTACTTTTATACTTACATACATTATGTTTTCACAACCTCACACCAGGGTCCCCGAAGGGGTTGGCATAGCTAATGAAAAAAAACTGTATTCCATAAAAATATAACAAATTAATATCTGCCCCCACACTAGGCAGTGCCTGGTCCGTGGGGGAGATTATACGAGTTTACAGTATAAAGTACTTAAAGTATAGTTATAGGTATATTATGTTAGTTAACAACACTACTTAGGAGGAACAACACTCTTTTAAATATTTAAGGTGCCAACGTGACAGATGGCGAGACCATCGCCGTTTCCCAATTACCACAATACGTTGTTTTTTAATATATTCTCAAACGTATGCAGATTTCCACTTGATGTTTTCCGTCACAAAAATCGTGATGTAATAAATTGTATGGATCCCAGAACTAAAAAAAATACTTAGTTTAAATTTCGGCATTCGGTCCACCTGATGGCAAAAAGTTACCGCGAACGCTTGCAACACCAGATAACCTGCAGAATTATTTTCACACCCTTCTTGAAGAACTCCATGCTACTCTCTGGGGAAAACCTCAACGGGAGCTCATTCCATAGCCTGAGCTTTTACAGAAGGAAACTCGACCTAAGCTAGGCTTGTACAGAGTAAATACGTGTATGGATTTGCAAAAAAGGTACGTGATCAGTGGCAGGAAACTTCCATCTCTCTCGCATCAATGTATACTGAACCATGCTGTCTCTCTCTGGGTAATACCAGTTCTGTACTAAAGAATTACTGGCCGACTGGTAGACGTTGGTGGTTTGTAATGATGGTAGCTTGTGCGATAAGAATGATTTAAAAAATATTTTTGAAAATGGAATTATTATTATTTTTTTAATTTTGCAAAAGAAAATTTATTTCAATGCAAAAAGTATTTAAATGTATATATGCTTCTTAGAAAGAGGTGTGTTATGTTGTTCATAAATAAAATTTAAGCGCAGCAAAAAAATCACTAGTATATTTCTTAGTTTATGGATGGGAACGTAAAGAGTATTCGAAACCGGCGAGCATGTATGAAGAGGCTGATGAATGTGGACGAAGCGAAAGAGATCTGTAAGTCTAGGGAGAACACTCTCTGACTATCCCTTGTGAGATTTGACGTACGTACGTAGTATAAAAAAAAAATGACATAACCATTAAGTCTCCCGGCGCGTCAGTTTGTTTGTTCTCAAAAAACTCAAAAACTACTGAACATATTTCCATGTGGTTTTTACCAATTTTCAGAACAATTAATAAGAAAGGTGTTTAATTAGTTAAGGCTTTGTTTTAAAAGACGGAAAACAGGCATTATAGACCCGTGCGAAGGATAAATATATTTTATTTGTTTTTCTTAATTTTTCTTACTCTGTGGGACCACACGTACAACATGACGTAACACGACACGACAGGTGATCGCAAATTTCTCTTCACCCATCGATTTAATTTGCCAAGCCGTTATGACCTTTATCAACGTTATTATAAGCTCTTGTGTATATAACACAGCTGTCAAAGTGTCAATTTTCTAAAACCGTTTAGTATTCTCCATTAAGAACAATATATAGTTTGCAGTAAAAGTCTAGGTAAAAATTCATGTCTACATACATATCATAACGCAGTATAGAGCGCCAGTTCTCTCTAGACTTACATACCTCTTTCGATTTGTCCACATTCATCAGTCTCTTTCGGTTTCGAGTACATTATAGTATGTATTTAAAAAAAAGTATTGGCATCTGAAATATATCTCTGGCGGAAAGTAGGTGTGTGGGTACTTACTATCTATGAACCTCTGCCTACCCATTCGGGGACCCTTGTGGGAAGGCGTGAGGATATTATTATTTAAATAAAAGAAGTCGGGCTATTTACACAATCTATACGCATGGACCAATTCTGATGATCTCTCGTTTACTTTGCAGCAAAAGATGCAGAAGAGAGAAAATGCAGTAAAAGAGATATGTATGGAGGCAATTTGCACTCTTCTCTCTGTCTACCCCGTGAAGAGATCTGTATGATGATTTATATGATTTATTTATCTCCCCGTAAAAGAGGATGAGTTACGTCTGCCTACCCCTTCTTTAAGATACTTTTTTTTATATATTTGAAATTTCTTTCTGTCTTATCATTTCGTGCGTCATAAAACAAACGTACGAGTCCTCAACGGTCAACGATCCCCTTGGTGACTCCGCTCCCCTTGTTTACGGCTGGGGGTCGATGAGGGAAGTCCTACTGCCCGATATATTTATCACAAGTTCGTGGAATTTTGTTGACATATATTTTCATATTATTAATGGAAATGGGAAATAAAATCTTGTCGTTTCTCCAAGTGTTACAAGTTAACGAGAAAGATGTAAAATACGATTAAAATTGGCTGACTAAACAAGAAACTATCTTTCCCCGTGGTTACTCGAAATCGAAAAATATCCTATGTGTTAATCCACAGATATATATTTTCGGGGCCAACGTGACGTGACAGGTGGCGAGTCCATCGCCGTTACTCAAGCACGACTATACATACGCCTTTGCTTTCGCACAAGTAAGTTTTCGCACAGGTTTCCTCTCAATGTTTTCCTTCTCAGTAAAGCTCGTGGTGTGACTGCACTGTGCTCAAGTTCAGAAAAACTCATTGGTTCAGTCGGGATTCGAATTTGCGATCTTGGTGTTGCAGGCAACTACACAACTAGGCAACCACGGATTCAACAAAGTTCCCATGAATGTAATCTATACAATACATATTTGAAATTATGATCAATTCCCATCAAACATTACAATAGGTACACGAATGGAAATGCGCAGATACTGAACACAATACAGAGATCCCTAAAATACCGATAAATCACCCAATTACAATGAATTGCATAAGATTTAACGGAAACTTGGGATAAAAAAAAAACTTTCCCTGAATGCGTAGAATTCGTGTTCCCACGGAATCTACAAAAATTGGGATACAAACAATTTCGGACCTAACTTCCAACTTATCATGGTTCATTTTTAAACAAATCCCGTCTAAGTTACATTCACAACCCCGTGTACTGTTTAGTACGTTGTGTTAAGGTTGATATTTGCGTGTACATGTTACGTCACCTGCGGGGTCATATGACAGGTCGCAACATCCCTCTTAAAGAGAACATCCTGTACGAATAAATCTGCGTATCCTGTATATATTGGGGTATCGGATTTAGATGTTTGGATGTGGTTGGATGGAGGGTGAAGTTGAAAAATTGCATTGCGTTTAGTTAATATTTCACTGTGTCAAGGGAATTCAACTGACCCAGTTACTTAAAATGTATGTTAACCGACTTCAAAGGAAAGTCGATTTACTACAACGTTACTTGAAAGTGTGCAAGAGGAGGCAGAGGAAGACCACGTACCAACTACCTAGATCAAATCGATCGGACGCTCAAGGACGGGAACGTTAAGAGTAGGTACTCGAAACCGACGTGCATGTATGAAGAGACTATTGAATGTGAACGAAGCGAAAGAGGTATGTAAGTCTAGAGAGCACTGGCGCTTTGCTATCTCTGCCTACTCCGTTGGGTCCTCGGAATGATGATATGTATGTACGTACATAGCTCTTACGTCTTGGTGGGGCGCGTCTTAGTGGATGGCACTATTCTGTATCATTTAATAGAAAATTTGTCTGAAATTAAATAATTCTATTCTATTCTATTCTATTCTATAATGCAAAAACCACATCCAAACTCCACATTTTATAAGCTTATCAATTTAAGAGGCAAATTGATTTTTAACATCGTGAGAAGTGCTAGTTTTTTAAAATGTCTAAATAATAATGAGGTGGCGTTACCTTATTAGATTTTTAAGATCTCTAAAACATTTTTTTTTGAATACATAAAGAAATTAATCTTTATTTACAATAACAACAATTAATAATATTTACAAAGAACAGTTGATATTAGATCCAATCCGCAATGAAGAGAATGAAGATTCGCAAATCAACTGGCGTGAATGAGGGCGTGATTGTAAAGATGAAGAAAGGCATGTTACGTTGGTTTGGACACATAGAAAGGATGAGTGAAGAAAGATTGACGAAACAGATATACAAAGCAAAAGTGTGTGCAAGAAGAGGCAGAGGAAGGCCACGTTCCAACCACCTGGATCAAATAGATCGGACTCTGAAGGACGGGAACGTTAAGAGTACTCGAAACCGACGAGCATGTATGAAGAGACTGATGAATGTGGACAAAGCGAAAGAGGTATGTAAGTCTAGAGAGAACTGGCGCTCTATACTCTCTGCCTACCCCGTTAGGGACTCGGCGTGATGATATGTATGTAAGAACAGTTGAAACTAACTACTTACAAATAAAATATTTGTCCCAAATCGGTATCCCGAGGCAACGTGCCAAGAAGACTAGCAGCATTGCCACGCTGGATAGCAATGCTGATTCTCTGAGCGAGATATGTTCCAGCCCGCCTGTTACGAGAGGTCTCGATTAGACGGCGCGAGACCTCTTTAAAAAGATGGTGAGCCTCAGGACCCCAAGGCCCCAGAGTTTCAACTGCAAATGCAGCAATTATGTAACCTGACCATTATTAAATAATAAATGAGGTGATAGTAATAAGACTCTTTTGAAATCTCTACATAATTAATTGCTATGGGTACTAAAATAAGATTCGATTCGATTTTTAAAATTCCAAAAAATCTATATACATATATAAAAATGAATCGTTAACGGCTGGATCGATTTTGATGAAATTTTCTGTTTCTACAGGTGGAGGATTTCGAGAATGGTTAAGCTACACAATTGGATCCGATAGGTGGCGCTACTGGGTCTGTGACTTATTTTCACCATGGCGAGGCTGGGCGGGACGACTACAAATTGTATCTATAAAAATAAATAAAATTGGAGTGTCTGTTTGTAATACTGAAATAATCGCTTTTTACTACATGCATATGAATAAATATATACGATACATACACCAAAATATAATTTTGTCTGTCTGTCTGTTTGTTCCGGCAAATCTCGAAAACGGCTGGACCGATTTTGACGGGAGTTCCAATGGCAGATAGCTGTTATAAAAAGGAGTAAAGCTACTTTTATTTTAAAAAATTAACAATATTTTTTTGTTAAAAGCTAGTTATTATACATGTATATACATAGCATTTTAAATCTCGATATATTATTCGACTTTTAAAACCTTTTAAACTTAAAAAAAATGGCGATTGGTAAACAAAGCTTGGAACACATGTTCATATTGAAACACGCGGAATTTACTGTACGTTCGAACACAATTCAACTACATGTTCATGGACACAAAGTTGAAAATCCAATGTCACAAACACGACATTGTATATACAGCTATTACGGAAATATGTACTTTAACATTGTAATATTTAAGTCGATTGCAGATTAACCAAACTAATTTTAAACAAAGGGCCCTTATCTTGTACACAATTAAAGAGAGCCGTGGTGGCCGAGTGGTTCGAGCAGTTGCCTGCGACGCAAAGGTCGCATGTTCGAATCCCCACTGTACCAATGAGTTTTTCTGAAATTAAGTACAGTGATTAGTCACACCACGGGCTTTACGGTGAAGGAAAACATCGAGAGGAAACCTGCATACGTCTGAGAAGAAATTCAAAGGCGTATGTATAGTCGTGCTTGAGTAACGGCGATGGACTCGCCACCTGTCACGTTGGCACCTAGTATACCACTGGCGGAAAGTGGGTGTGTGGGTATTACCTATACACCTCTGCCTACCCCTTCGGGGACCCTTGTGGGAAGGTGTGAGGATATAACACACATGTTTTATTCCAGAAAAATCGCAATTTTTTTACCGTAAATGAAACCACTGGGCACACGTAGTTAAATAATATTAGAGTCGACAGTGTCAGCATATCACGTCCATTTGCGGTGATCGCTTACTATCAGGCGAGCTACATGTTTGTTTATCTCCTTAACGGTTTAATTGAGGAACAATGCCGCTCGCATTCGCCCTGGCGGCTTTACATCAAAGGCACACGCGGTTTTTTAAAAGAGCACGAAACGGGATTTCGGATTCCAAGCACTAATCCCATTGTTGCTAGGAATACATTTTTCACACCTACTAATGTATAAAGTCTTAATGTCTGTATGTTAAGCATTTCGCAATTGAAACTCTTAACAATTATAGTGTACTAGCTGTCCCGCCCAGCTTCGCCCGAGTGAAAAAGTTAAACTTCCTGAAACACGATCGCTGCGCCACCTATCGGATCCAATTGTGATGTAAGCTATCCTATCTTTCAAGTTGTATCAAACTGCGCACGGTGAGCAAATTTGATCAAAATCGGTTCAGTAGTTTAGGCATTCATAGACGTAGATTAACGGTGATGGACTCGTTATCTGTCACGATGGCACCTAAAATATATCTCTGGAGAAAGGTGCACACCTCTGCCTACACCTTCGAGGACCTTCGTGGTAAGGCGATATATAGGAAGATATTATTATTATTGTTTTTGCGAAAACAAAACGGTTTTGCGGAGTTTGACCGAATTTATTTTAGCATAATCGCGGGTAATTCCTTAGGTTGGCAACTAGTATTAGGTAACGAATTCTATAACAATAACTTAAATGCAATGTCAGTTAAGTTACACATTATTTTGAGATCCAATCAATTTGCTTCTGTATCGCTAACACATAAAGTACATAATTGCTTTAACTCCGCTAATTAATATAGAGGGGGCTCTATCGACCCCCAATTTGGATACCGTTCGTGTTGTGGCCAGTGTTGCCACGTCACTACTAGGCAATCAATAGAGGCAAATATATAACTACACTGAATGCCCCGCGATTGCGTACGTGTTGAATTTATATAATAATATATCCTCACGCCTTCCCACAAGGGTCCCCGAAGGGGTAGGCAGAGGTGAATAGGTAATACCCACACACCCACTTTCCGCCAGAGGTATATTAGGTGCCAATGTGACAGATGGCGAGTCCATAGCCGTTACTCAAGCACGACTATACATACGCCTTTGAATTTCTTCTCAGACGTATGCAGGTTTCCTCTCGATGTTTTCCTTCACCGTAAAGCTCGTGGTGTGACTAATCACTGTACTTAAGTTCAGAAAAACTCATTGGTACAGTCGGGATTCGAACTTGCGACCTTTGCGTCGCAGGCAACTGCTCGAACACCTCGGCCACCACGGCTTGAAAATATATTCATGCCTTCCCGAAAGAGTCCTCGAATACAGAGGTGTATAGATAGTATCCACTCATCCTCATTCCGCCAGAGATATTTTTATAGTGACAGATGTGGCGAGTCCATCGCCGTTGCTCAAGCACGATTACGCCTTTGAATTTCTCTTGAACGTATGCAGGTTGCCTCTCAGTATTTTCCTTCACTGTAAAGCTCACATAATTACTGTATTTCAGTTTAGAAAAGTCATAGGCACAGTCAGGATTCGAGCTTGCAATCGCTCGACCGTGGCTGTCCATGTGTATCTGTGTTGTGATATTGTTGTTTTATAAATATTAACTAGCTGTTCCACCCAGCTTCGCCCGGGTGAAAAAGTTCCTGAAACACGATCGCAGCGCCAACTATCGCGTCCAATTGTGATGTAAGCTATCCTATCGTTTACGTTGGATCAAACTGAACACGGTAGTTTAGAAGCCCATTGCGGACAAACAACGTGACACGTAATTTATATATATTAAGATTATACAAGTGACCTGTACATATGTATAAAGATATCAATAAACGCACCTATACAAAAAGATGCAAATCTGATTACGTTTTGAGATGTGTGAATGAATGAGCATCGTAAATTATTCTTATTTATTGTTATTTTTAACTTGTCTTTGGTTTTTATATTATTGTCAACGTTTAACCATAAATTATTTGATATGTGTGAAATATTATCATATATGAATATTTTAGTTTTACTTGACTGGCTTTCAAACAGCACTTAACCGGATATTATGAATATTTAACATAGCTATGCTCCACGGTTTCGCCCGTAATAATCTTGATTACTGCTAAACCTTCCTAGGGGAGTACCCTATATGATTCCTCAATAAATGAGCTATCTAATACAAAAATACTTTTCCAAATCGGATTAGTAGTTCCTGAGATAAGCGCGTACGAAAAAAGCACTGTCTCTTTTGTAATATTAGTATGCCTAGATACTTCAAATCGGATTAGTAGTTCCTGCACACTGCCTCTTTCTATACTAATACATATTATAAAGAGGAAAGGTTTGTATGTAAGTATGTTTGTAAGGAATTGTCTCAAAAAGTACTGGACCGATTTTAAAAATTCTTTCACCATTTGAATGCTACATTATCACTGATTAATACAGGCTCTTAAATCCAAGAAAAAAATATGCCAAAATGTTTAATAAATTCCACGCGTGCGAATCCGGGACGGGCCGCTAGTAAAATTATAGTTTAGATAATGTAAAATAGGTTGCATATTGATGTGCGAATTGTAAGGCTTCGAACAGGTGTTCGTGTGCACAACAGGGTCATATGGTCACTGGACCACCGTGGTTAAAGGATGAGCAATTATTTGGGAGAGCGGATAATCCTTCTTCCCATAATTAATACCCTCATGGTCACAAGTTTTTACGCTTCATTATCACTTTTATTGTTTTAACTTGGTGACTTTGTATGCTTAGTTAGAGAATAGAACAGTCTCGATTTATAGAACTCTTTCACTTCATACAAATTAATCAGTAGCATCATACATGAGGTTTCTCAACAACTCAGAGGTTTCATGTACATTCAATTTAATGTACCACCAAATAGTAGGTGGTTTTTATTTTTTTTACATAATTTAGTCAATATTTTGTCACACATTCTTTCTATATGTTCAAACTAAGTAACATAGGATTGGCCTTTGTAGTTGCACCATCGATCTCGCCAGTTGCTTTGTTGATGCAAAATAATATCGCAAATACCTTTTTTTTAGAGCCGTGGTGGCCGAGTGGTTCGAGCAGTTGCCTGCGACGCAAAGGTCGCAAGTTCGAATCCCGACTGTACCAATGAGTTTTTCTGAACTTAAGTACAGTGATTAGTCAGTCACACCACGAGCTTTACGGTGAAGGAAAACATCGAGAGGAAACCTGCATACGTCTGAGAAGAAATTCAAAGGCGTATGTATAGTCGTGCTTGAGTAACGGCGATGGACTCGCCATGTGTCATGTTGGCACCTAATATACCTCTGGCGGAAAGTGGGTGTGTGGGTATTATCTATACACCTCTGCCTACCCCTTCCTTCGGGGACCCTTGTGG